>JAOCPS010406283.1:0-21547 GCA_025505425.1 Graphium colonna | reverse complement strand
ACGCGTCTCCGCATTCTTGGCTGGACAAGAGAAGCGCGATCGCGCTCCTCCGCATTTTTAGCATATAACAAGCGAAGCGCGATAGCGCTTCGCCGCACTCAAACGGTTAAACATATTTTTTTGATTCTGTTACCTTATTTGTTTTATATACTAGCTGATTAATAAAATATCATGTATTGTTAAAAAATAATTGGTTATTATTTTTCGATATTTTATAGTCTACTTTGGCTATACCTAGGGCTTTCACGACATTTGTGTCAAAACTGAACAAATTTTTTCAGTTTGCAAAATAAAACTGAATTTATTTATTCTACACAGCTTAGTATAAGAAATAAGTAAAAATATTTTCCATATGGTAACTTTTTTTTATATTCCTTTTTTCCCTATGAGCAACTACTCCCAATATATTATTGAAACAATATCTTTTTTATTGAAATTGGTTCAAATGAGTTGCTTATATAGTGTTCACTGCATTAACAAATAGCAGGATATGTATGTGGTTGGCTTCAGTTTTCAGGTTTCACGGCATAGTATTACTGTATCTCGATTGAAAAGGTGTGGTAGGTGTCTCACTATTACATCAAGTGACCATTTTACAGCCCTGATACTACATATGCTAAAACGACATTCATCACATACCATCTCTTTATAATCTTTAAATTTCTACATTTAAGTCACAAATGACCATGGACAGTAGTGACCTCTTAGATGTTAGAAAAAACATATACTTCATATATGTAGTCAAGATAGTGATGTTACTTTCATGGGACCATTTATTTATGGAAATATAAATTTATTATAAGTATGTCATGTTTAAAATCCTTAATATTGATTGAGATGAAAAATGAGACATAATTAAAAAAAAAATATTTTTATCATCTGTTTACAGATATACTCACTTCAAAAGACTAAAATGTTAATACTTAAACTTACTCATTTTCAGTTGTGTTGTGCGAGCACCTGTGGTTGCCTGTGGGCAGGCGTGGGCCTGCGCGCCGGCCAGCTACCTTTAGCTGCTCGTGTCAGACTTTTGCAATTGGCCGCCCTATCGTCTTTGATGCTGCACTCGCTGCTACTCACTATGCACGTCACCCGTCTCACCGATCTGCTGCCCATCGACTGGAACAAACTGGTAATGTTTTTGTATTTTTATAGAAAAAATGTTGGCAAGCAAGCAAACAGTAAATATTAAGAAATACCTATGGACATAATAAATAATTGAAGAGTTAAGTGTGTATTGCCAGCCTTTGATATTTAGTAGGGATTTGAAACATATTTAGAATATGGAAGAAAAAGGAGTGGCAAAAAAAAGCAGAAATGTAAACTGATATACAATGTATTGGCACAGAAAAAGTTGGTCCAATGCCTAATATCATCTATTATATCATATTGTGTGTGAGCATGTTTTGATGCCTTGTGTGGTTGAAAATCACTTCTTAAAATTTCTCAACTATTATGTTAATTTCGAGATTGTCAATTCGCTGAATATATAATTATATAGCATATTATGAAGTTTGTCACTCTCAATATTTTCAATTTGTTCAAAATGAGTTGTTAGAATTGATAAAACCTAGAATTTCTTATAAAGGTTTGTAGTGGTGTGTGGTATGTGTAAAAATGTGCTTTTTGTTTCATTTGTTATATATTATAAAAGAATAACAGTGTTGCATGTTTTATAAGAGTTAAGGGGTAACTCATAAAATTTGAGTCATAGATGTGTTACTGCTTTATACATTTTTAGTACAACATACTGTAATAAATGTGCATGATTTCATATGAGCCTTTAATTTTCATATTACAAAATTTACGGAAAGTATTTTGATTAGTAATTTTAATTTTACATACTTCATTTGTGTTAATTTTGTTTGTTTGGGTTGGGCTTGGTACTTTCTGATCAGGAACAGATGTAAGTTGTTTCACTCTACTGTCAGTAAGTTCTATTATTTCATGATTTAAAGTAAAAAAATGTCAGCATAAAATAAAGCATGCACGACTTTGGAGATGCTGGCAAATATTTAATTCCTACCTGATCCTATCCAATACAACTATTCTATTGACAACGCACTCACAACTCTCCAAATGTTGCGTGTCTATGGGCGACGGAATTGCTTACCATCAGTTGAATCGTCTGCTTGTTTGTCTTTTTTCCATAAAAAATAAAGTTGTATGTTTGGCTTTGTGCTATACATGGTTACATTAATTTGATGTTAGGTATATTATGTACTCTAGGGCGGGTGCGCGGGCGCGTGGACGGCACTCGCATTGGCGGGCGGCGGGTCACTGACGCTGCACGCCGTGCTACTAGCGCCCTCGTACCGATACACGCCGCACCATCTGGCTCAGCTACTGTTAGCCGCTGCTGTGAGTATATTTGTATGATTTTGTTCCGGAACTTCAGCATACCATACAATATAATGCAGTTGAGATAAGAATTATAAATTAATTAGGCTGTTGCCTTGTTAGTTTCTTTTCATTTGTATGGCAACAATAGCCAAGGTAAATTTTTTAGTTAGCTAGCTTTTTTGTATGTTATCCCTATTATAACTTAGAATTTAATAGAGCTCCTTGGGAGTTAATCAAATACTATCAATTATATTTAATAAAATTATTTTAATAAAACTAAAGATATAATAAAACTAAACTAAAGATATTGAGCACCCAAAGTTTTATCTTATTTTGTTATTAAACATATAATAACATTAGTAAAAAAGAATGTGCTATAAAATTGGACATTTTTAATAATAGTAAATGTAATAGTGCACTTTCTTGTACTTTTGCAAACAAATAAATTGCTTCATCTAGAAAAAGTTCTGTAACCAAGGCATAGAAAAGTATAGAGGGATAATAGATTTAATATACACAAAGTATAAGTATGATGCCCAGACTGCAACCTTTTGAACCAGGTAAAATTTCTAAGGGTGAATGTAAGTTGAATGTCAAAAAATTAATCATATCCACATTAACGTGATAAAAGCTTGAATGAATGAATGCTTTATCAAAAATTATGCAGTTATTACAATTTCGAAAATGATATTGTTTTTAACTAATTCCCGTTATTAAGACCTTCGATCCTGATTGAATTTTTATAAATGTTGTTAAGGAGACAGAAAACTTACTTATGACAAGTGTTTTCCCAAAATATTGTAAAGAAAGACGAAAAATAAAGTTTTAGATGTCCACCTGTTAGATAAATTGTAACATTTAGCCATCAGAAAAGAACATGAAAGACTTGATGTATTGTGGAAAAAATGTAATACATTGTAAATAAAAAAAAAATCTGTTATGAATGAATAAAAATTCTTGTTATAAATTACATTCTAATAAAATACCAAAGTATCTTTATAAATTAATAAATAAACAATTTAAGTTTTCTTAGAACACTATCTGTCCTTTTCTTACCAGAAAAGGACATTATATGGAAATATCTACAGAGTGATAAAGACAAGAGATAGCCATTGAGACTTGAACTTTGTCAAACTAGCTGTATTTAATTTTTTTTTTTTACCAATGATGTGTTATATTTATAATCTGTATTTTTAAGACATTATTCCACATAATTTCCCATCAAAGCAATTATACTATTTTTAATAATTTTCTGAACAATTAGTTAATTATAAAAAAAATTGTTGCTTATTGATCGGCAGCTAGGCAGCACCAACAGGTCTCATATAGGGTTATCAATGCAGTAGTTGATCCTTTTTGTTGGCTCAAGTGTACAGACATATAAGAGTGAATATATTACTCGCTCTGTATGGGGTACCTATTTGACCTGGCCTTATTAACCTCCGAATAAATTTAGAAAGTGTAAAAATTATTTAACATCTCCATTTATTGTTTCTGTGCCCTTATTACAACCAAATAACCTAAAGCAGTGACATTGTTTAATTATATCTATCTGGTATTTGTAGGGCGTGGGCCTCTTCGGTTCGTGCCTGGCCGGCTGGTTGACGGTGTCGGCCGTCCGTCGTGCCCGCGCCACTTGCGTGTCGGTGGCTTCGCTTGGCTCGTCGCGACGCTCGAGCGGGCAGGCATACCGCGCGGTGCCGCAGCCCCAGCCCTCCACGTCACGCGACCACCCCTTATAGCCCACGGATTTTTAGGCGCAAAGGCGCGTTGTGTAACCGGCCTTAGGCCCATGGAGTTCTGAAGTGGTACAGTGCATACATCAACCTTATGGCCCACCGACTTCAGTGGCATGAGCGTAGTGAGAGCCTGGATGTACACCAGCCTTTTGGCTCGCCGACTTCTGAGCGTAGCGAGAAGTGTTCTACGGACTGGTCTTCTATGGCCTGCACACATTAATATGTTCAGTGTGTAATACAGCCTTATGGCCCACAGACTTCTGTAGAAACAGAGTACGAGTCTCAGTGTAATGGCTGTAAGGCTGTGTTATAGCCCTGAGGTATTTGTGTGCTAAGAGGTTTAGTGTATACCAGCCTTATGGCCTATGGACTTGGTGTAATGCACCCACAATTTCTTAGTCATCATCCTTTGACGCATTTTGTTATTAAGAATTTAATCCATCCATAGTACAAATATGGCACAAGATGAGTGCAATGTTCCTTTGACAATTTGACCAATTCATCAGAATGGAGTAAGACAAGCAATATTCCTACGAACACCCAACAATTAGTCAAATTTAAGTGTTCTTGATATCAAATTATTTTTTAGAAACAATTTTATCAGGTAACAATTTCAATGAAGGCTAAAGTTAATTCTGTTGCATACATGATTTGGTATCAAAATTGCATGTATGTAAATGTACTATGGATGAATTGAACTTATAAGACCTACATAAAATTTGTCAAAGGGTTTTTGAGTCTAGGGCCGGCGTTACGTCTACAATCCTCTTCCAACGATACGCGTTCTCAGGCTCCGTGACACAAATATTCTCAGTGAAACATAAACTTCCAATATACAGTGCACAGACTAAACTAAAACGGAATTTACCAGTACTGCCTAGTAACAAGAAGTGAAATATTGTTAGATTAAAGATGAGAGTTTCAATGTTGCATGCGTCAGTAGATTCAAATAATAAATAACATGGTACAATCATGTTTCCAACACTGGAAACACTAAATAAAAATTGTGGCTGTGTATAACCTACTTTAAATGTGACAATTGTGAAATTGCATAATGTTTTGTGTGAAACTTATGTCTTGGCTAAGTCTGTTCACTGCCAACACTTTGGCTTGAATTTATTCACAATTGAGAGAGAGTCATTTTGTTGACCACAAAACGCACAATTACAACACACATTCCGTTTGATTTATAATGTATTCTATTGTAGCATGATTATCTTGGTGGACAAAAGGCTCTTGCTTGGTTGTGTTTATCAGCCTTGAAAAGGGCCTGTCTCTCCAGTAAAAATGGACAGACAGATTGTTTTATATTGACTAAATAGGGCTAAAGTGTGGAAATCAAGGGAAATCAAACTAATTTTGGCAAAATATTGATATAAATGTTTGGGAGAGAATAACGAAATGGTGGGAAGGCGCCATGTGTTGTCTAAAACTGCCACTTGATTTTTGCCTGTGAATCGTTCACGTCCACTTATTTATCTAGTTTATCGATCTCTAGGTGGACAGTATGGCAAAATAGATTTAAGTAACATGGGCAGGGAGTCCTCATTAGCAAGATGACCAATATTTTTTATTACTAACTAAAAGTTGTAACCTTAACTATGTAGTTTTAACAGAAAATGGTGTTCACATAAATAATAATCGTAGATATTTCTTTCTTTAAATTTTATAAGATCTCTTTTGCCAAACTGTCAGTTTTTTTCACATTGTATTGCGTAAATTCCATTGTATATTCTATTTTACACAAGTCTGATTTTAATGTGCTAGTCCATTTAGTGTTTGTAAGTGACTATTTGTTGTTTTCTACGAATAAATGCAATTCCTTAGTAGTTTGCACAAATTTTAGGTACTCGCGCGTTTGATCTCATAATTTATGTGTTATTTCTTAGACTAGTTTTTAGCATTTATCCCTGGTTATTTTGCATATTCAAGGGTTCTTACACAATTTTAAGCTAAATCTCGAATTGTTTATTGATAATATTATAGCATTACTAATATATACAAACATATGCAAAGGGTAATTTTTACGTGTAAGCCAAGTATTTATTGTGTTAATGTAACTCGAAATAGATGAGTCTTATATATGTAATCGCCGATTGAAACTGCTTGGAGAGTTTGAGCCTTGGAATTTTTGTCTGTTGTTGATCTTATAGAATTAGTACCAGTGGCTGTATTATCACGACCAACTCGTCCAAGTAGTAATAGTATGTATGTAATATTTATTTAATTGTGGAACGCTTACGATGAAATGATTTGCATGATGTGGTGATTATTTATAAAAAAACGTATAACTAGTCATTAAGATAACTCGAAATATACCAAATAAGATTTGTTATAGGAGCTAATTTTATACTGTCTGACCTCTCGTACTCGCGCCACGAGCTTAGGACCTTTATACTGTTTTTAAGTTTACCTTCAACCAAGTACACAATCCAACCCACATCACTTGTTACCGTTTGATTTCCGTGTCGTATACATATCACCATATTGTAACGGAGTGTTGATTTGTTACGTTACTTTAATTGTCTCTTAAACCTTATGTATTTCGATAACTTAATTCGTAAACAAGCTAACTCCATGTTTTGTCAAAAACGTCTAGATAGCAAAATGTAATGTTATTAAAATCCTTCCAATAAATAGTTTTTCCGGAATCTTATCTGCTATCTCTATGCAATGGATTTAATTCTTTTTTCTATTTAGTTTGAAAAATATTATTTAAATTATCTTTTTACGGTTCCCTTGATAAAATTGAGATGGAGACCTTGGAGATCCTTGGGGGAGGCCTATGTCCTGCAGTGGACGTCTTTCGGCTGAATCGATGGATGGATGGATGATAAAATTACTGAAATGGAGTTAACTGGTTTGCGAATTTATGTATCGATTTGTGAATCTGGATCTGTGTCATCGCGACTATGACATTGTATGTTCACACTTGTTATCGAACACGTTTAGCTAGTCTCTTCCGAGTGACCCCCAATTTGTGCTTTGTCGCCCGTCCCTTAGAACATGACGCACTTTGGGACACTATATTTGCGCATCCATTGGGATGGTATTTGTTTAAAGTAAAAAATTTACTTTTGGATCAATTAAGAACAGAAAACACTTGAAATTGTAAACATTTAAATATTTATATTGACCCCATATTTTGTCGTAAAGTACATCTCAACTCTTTCAGATACGAAGACGCTTTTATTTTCTCAGATTGTCTTTGATATTATGCAACGTCTATACATATGTTGTATGTCAAATTGTAGAGAAAAAATCAAAGTTTACTATAAACACACATAAACTGAACACTGGTGTTGTATTTTGCGCACCGTCTCGAGATCCGAGATTATCATTACCTGATTTTCTAATTGATTATAAAATTTACTTACATTGTAATGCCCATTGATAAGTTAAGGTCTGGAACACTAGTTATTTTTTTTAAAATATCAGGTCAAATGCATTCAAAAATGTTTTATATGCTTACTATTTTCGAGACCTAATGTAGAAGAGTAAATTATTTTGTTCTTTGAAGTGTACTCTTTGTTTTTGTAAGATTACATTAATCTGATTATATGTTATAACATTCCTGTAAAAATATGTTGTCATATTGTGCCCCATGTTCCTTTGTGTTCAACATTCGTTTAATACTTAAATAGATTATGTACTATTTATTAAAATGTAAATCCCTTAAAGGGATTGGCGACAGGGCTTTAGTGGTTCGAGTAAATTGCTTTGTGTGTTATAGGTAAGTTGTATGAAATCGTTTTACGAGATGTTCGTAAGTTATTCCATGATCTGGCGATTGTGTTGTCTCAATGAAATTGTACGAGTCATTTTTACTTTAAAATTTTAACGATAATACATATATGGTTTTTATACAAAATACCAAGTTGTTTTTATTGCTGATTCACATGGTTTTTACAAGTTGCTCATGGTCCTTTATGTTCGTTTTATCTTGCAATGTAATGTATGGGGTGAACAATTATACATTTATATAGGATATTCTATTGGGAGAAAGAGGGAAGAAAGCCCTTGTAGACAAAGTCGAATGTTTTCATAACATTGATGGAAATGGCATACTCATAGGGCAAAGTTAATTTAGTGCTTTATTGAGTTCCGCTCCAAGTTTTAAAAAGGAGCCATACAACATGTGAGTTAAATACCCACTGACAGACGAAAAATTCGCTGGAGGGTTTTGAGTTCACTTTGGATGCTTGCGTAGGGAATTTTATTTGGAGGGTCGGTCAACAGAGTTATATTTGGAGATCATATATGAAGAATAATAATATTAATAAAAATAAATATTAATTTACCACTGAGTAAACATAATTTAAA
Source organism: Graphium colonna (assembly GCA_025505425.1). Classification (NCBI taxonomy): domain Eukaryota; kingdom Metazoa; phylum Arthropoda; class Insecta; order Lepidoptera; family Papilionidae; genus Graphium; species Graphium colonna. The sequence continues at coordinate 13,142 of JAOCPS010406283.1, read as the reverse complement.
GTTAAAAAAATTACGTAATTCATGTTCAACCTAGCGGACACGGCGTGGCCGGAGTGGTGTGGAAGTCTATAATCTGCGGCGTGTAAGCACTAGAATAATGTGGGTTGTTACAGGGCGGTGAAAACATCCCCGCCTTTTAACCCACCGCGAGGACCCACCACACTATTCATTTATTAGAAAATTTCGGCTAAAATTATGTTCCTTATTTTATTACGTATAAAAACACGACGCGGCCGGGGGTGAAGCGGAAGGCGGAGGGTCGACGTGCGTATGCGCCTTGCCACCATACTTCATTAAATCATTGGAAAGTTTAATCCAAAATTATGCGCCTAAGTGGTGTCCTTTAATATCGTTAGAAACTCTCCAATCACTCTGTATAAAAGAAAAATGGTCAGATCTTCACGCCAACCGCCTCCTGCTTTTCGTAACCAAGGGAAGACCTAAGCCTAATTCGTAGTCCACGACCAATCCTCCGCGGCCTGCTGTCAAATTATATTTTATAGACAAAAACTGGCAATTTATTATTAATAATTACCTGATGATGCTATATATGCCTTGAAAATAAGGTATTGGATAATAGTGGGTAGTTGGTAAAGAATATAACGACAAACCGACAGTCCCGTTATTGTAATTAAATTCTTAACCTGTTTAAGTGTATTTTTTTTACACTCAACTTGATGGCGGACTTATAATGAAGAAGATTCGTCAGATATATTCAGAAGTTAAAATTTTTGTCCTTACAGGCGGTATACTGTTTAAAATCTACATTTATTCGTTTATTAGTCAAATCGTTTGATTGCAAAGAGGGTTTTAAGTTTATTTAATAATAAATATGAATAAAATTTAGTGCCTTTCGGCTAAGTTAAGGGATTTCGGTAACTTGCTTTTTTCAAGCGTTTGGGAAAGAACAACATTATGGAGGCACATTGAAAATCAATGCCTTCAGGTGCTGTATCGAAAAACGGTTTTTCGGTTATTGGTTAATGGGTAATTTTTTAATTATTTAACTAGACATATGTTATAAAAAGTAGACTTATCTCCGAATCTTTTTGCGTTCATAAACCATTTAAATTCATATCGATAATTTGTTTTTTAAATTTTGTATTTTAAATCACTTTTGGCATGATGATATAGATATATTCAAAAAAATATACAACTACAGGATATAGTTCATAATCGTTGATCAAATAATATTTTACTTTCAATGCAAAATAGAATGTGTAAGTTTGATATAGTAACAAAGGACATTGAAATTCCTTTAGCTATTATTTACATTATCAAGCAATTGAAATACGATTATATCATTAGGATGTTAAAAGATAATCTATTTAAATCGCAAGAGATTATCAAAATCTTACGATTAGTGTGTAACACCGATTTATAATTATTGCTTATTGTGATACATTAATAAAGTTAAACGGTTAATATTTTAGAACAATAAGTTTTTTTGTAAACATGAAAAAATCTAAGTGTTATAGTGTACACATATTTTTGAAAAACTATAAAAAATGAATCCATCAAACGCAACGACTTGCCCTGAAGTGGTTCGAGAAACAGAAAACGTTATTCTTCGCAATTACTATATGGAGAGTGATTTTTTTGTGTCGCCTGAAGGGATACTCAAATTATTATCAGTAGTAAGTAGAATATAATTATGTTGAAATAAAATTTATTATTACATTTTAAGATACAAATAAAGTAAAGTTTTTATTTATCCGATTTAGTTCCTTTGTGAATATACTTATGTTTGGAATTGCTTTGAAAACGTCTAGTTACTAAAAATATATTTTTGTTATATCTGAATTGTATAAATATTCGCTTGTAGCTTAATCTAATTACAAAACGTGACGCACATTTAAATACATAATTTAAGACTTAATCTATAAATTTTAATTTAATACCATTATTTTCAAAGTACATCTAATAGTTTTTAAGTTTAAATGAAAATGCAAAAAAAAAACAATGCAAGCACATAATGTTGAACGATAATATTAAAGAAAAATATGAATTAAAATTTGGCCTTGAATGAAAAAGTATGAAATAAAACTGCTCGTAAGCGGTTTGTTATAGACGTGATGACTTTGTTTATATGGTTTTGAGAAAGCCTTTTAAGCTCTTCTTCGATCTTTAGCATTGCGATGGTTGTCAAGAGTATACGACTAAGAAGAAGAGGATTTTTTTATTAATATCGTTTTACCAAATAATAATAAATTAAAAACAGAAAATCGCTGATGATCTTTTAATAGCTCAACTGATTGAATAACTTTATAAGAAAACTCGATAAAAACCCAGAACCTTTTAAACAGATGAAACCGCAACTAAATAAATTTATCCGTTTGAAAACCATGATGGGACATACGTAAGAAGTATTCATAGACAAATACACATGTTGAACTTCTAACACTCTTCTTGCTTCGAGATTAATAAGCATATTATCAGCAGGGATCTGATTGGATGAATTCTTATGCAGGTCAGCTTATGCCTTATTGCTTTACAGACTTTTAAAACTGTAAGTTTTGTGTAGGTTACACCAGGTGTAGGTTACAACAGGACTAGCGGCTTCAGCGCTTCTGGTGTGGGGCAACGCGTGCGTTTGGTCACCGTGGCTAGTGAGCAGCGGCACCGGGGTGGCGCTTGCAGCCGCTTCAATCTCGGCCGCCCTCTACGCAGGGGTACTCACATCTGTTCCTGCCCATGCACCTAACGCATACTTTTATACAGTATGAGACTTGCTTATACTTCGAATTAAATAACCTAATTATAAATTTTTTACAGCGGAATAGTCTTTCTCTATACGGAGAGCTAAAAATACGGTATGCTACGTTTTTACTTTACATTTTTTTATAAATGCTTGTATTATCACCGTATACGTGCTATGATAAAAAGTGAGCATAGATTTCATTTAACCATTTCATTGCTGCTTGCTTGGGAGATTATTAGGCAAAACTAGGAAAATTATAATTCATATTTTTGCATTAGCTATGTTATGACATGGTAAAATCTCTAAAATTTTGTGAACTCAATACTGTCTGTTTTGTGAAGAAAGCGTAACTAATTAATAAAAATCCTACATTTTTTCTTTTTATAGCGACTTTTTCTATCTGCGGCATAATAGGGCGCTGCCGTTTGCCCTTTGGGAACCAACGGTTTACATAATGTTTTTCGAATTCCGTAAATAAAACAAAAATATCTCTGTATGTATGTATGGCTTGGGTGGTATCGTTTTTTTATTAATATCGATTACGTAACGGATATTTAGTTTTGATATCGATATAAATAACCGTTTTCAAATATCGATATCAAATATAACGTTATACTTGTTACCGGGTACCACAGGTTGCAAACTGTTATTTTCTTTCGTAATTAGTTAACATGCATTGGCAGCTTGTGGATCATGGAAATAATGGTGCTTATTGCTTGCTTACCAAATATTAGTATTCATAATTTCAGTAAAATTCACTTTTTAATTTGTAATATCTTTATTTAATTTTATATTTTGTTAAATATAAAACAATAAATATGTTTTCAGTATAATAAAGGTAAATCAGTCATTTTATCGTTTCGAATACGTTTTGTTTACATGGGTTATCGTCTATGTCTACTTAGTTCGAAGCTACGATATTCAAAATAAAATATTTAAAAAAAGGTTTTATGTTGTAAGGTATAAGGTTGTTATCAGTTTAAAGTTATGATAACTAAAACGAACCAACCAATATCGTAACCGCTCCATCTCTTTCCGTCGTACATAAGCAACCATGCGTTAGAAAGGGATAAGAATAGGTCCCAATAACGATATATCGGTAACGAGTTCGTTTCGTGCAGTTTCGGTTCCAACTACGTTACCATAGTTTTTTGTGAAAACGGATATCAAAGTTTTGTATATCGATAACTAACGATATGTATCCGTAACGGTTTTACGTTTTGATATATCGGATATATCTCTATTGTATATACAATAAGCGCCCAATATGCACCAATAGCCATGTGGTCGAGGAGCGAATCCCGCCATATCGACTATCGTCGTGAACCATATCCTAGCACAAGCTTACGAGCTTATTTCGAATAGTTTTTTTTTATGGAAAATAAGAAAAGCAGACAGTTCATCTGATTGTAAGTGATCCCGTGCCCATAGACACGCAACATTCGGAGACTCGCGAGTGCGTTGTAAACTTGGCAAATTGTATAGGCTTATCTGCATCCCTGAAGGTCATGCATACTTTATTTTATGCCGACTTTATAAATGGTGGTGGTACTTCCCCGGGTGAGTGCAGCCGTAGAAGCGCAGCAAAGTCTGTTAAAAGATGTTATGATCTACCACCTTACAAATGGTTAGAAAATTTTGTAAAATTTCAAATAATTTGCTAAAATTTTTTAAAAAAATCTTGCTGTATAACGGTAAAAAGTTGTTTATTATTTAATACTAGCTAGCATAAGTGTATATAGAGAGGGGCCCGCTCTCTATATATTATTCTTTTGGGTTACTGACTCGAAATTCAAGGCTGGATACCTAAGAAACTTCACATGGGTTGAGCCCGCCTAAAATATCCTTAGATACGCCAATGTTGGCTAGAACTAACATTTTATTATTTACCTTATCTTGCAGGATCTGGTGCTCTCTACTGCTTTGGGTATTACTCTGCTCGTGTTCGCCGTTCTTAATATGACGTTCTGTGACATGGCTACTGTAATTGACTATTTTCATGGAGTAAGTTGATCAATATAAAAAGCGTTCAATCTTTATATGCGGGTATATGCTAGTTTTTTAACCGACCGAAAAAAGAGGAGGTTCTCAAATCGATAGTATTTTTTAGTTTTTTTCACCAGATTGTCCGGAGCACCTTAACTAGACATTTGTTGCAAATTTATAGCTATCTGTATAAAAATCCTTCATTTCTTAAAGGGCAGCCTTGTACTGAGTCACGGAAGTAGTTAACGCACGCAACAAGTATTATTCGCACAAAATATTGCGAAACCGACATCAAACGCCTTATCAGCAACACGAAAACGGTCGATGATATCCAAAAGGCTGAGCTACTTAACTAAGAACCATACCAAAAACCGTGGTAGCTCAGTGTCTGGGCGCTCATTATTAATCCTGTTTACCGAGACGAACCTGAGTTCGAACACCGGTACAAAGGAAATTGTTAATGTTGTAATTGCAATTTTAATTGCTGATTTTCCACGTGCTCAGTGGTGAAGGAAAACATCCTGAGGAAACCTAGATATCTAAGAAATAATCTTTCTAAGATATGCGAAGTCCGCCAATTTGCACTTGGGCTGTGTGGAACAATTTGAAAAATAGCTGTTACTTTATTTTTTACTTCTCAAAAGATATGCAAACGAATAGCAAAACTCGCATCCGAATCCTATTAGTAGATTTTGAGGCGCATTGCATACATGCAAAGATACACGTGGAATGGAGAACATTCTCTTTTAAAAGTACGCAGTTTGCTTTATATATGACGTTTACACAATCGGTCTTTGACCATTTTCTATGAATCGTTTTTTTTATTTAATCAAATAACTCCAAAACCCGGGGTTTTCTTTACGAAAAGAAATTCTGTAGTAGCTAATATTATAAGTTTAGTCTATAAAAAAACTTGAACTTTGAACTTGATGCAACTTGGTACGGTATGCCATATAATTATTGGGCATTGATCTTTGAAGAAAACTAAGTTACTTTTATTAGTTTTTTATACAAATGAAGATAATTAATATTTAATTAGCGCATGCCATTTTCTTGGATAGAGAGAGATCTTCTCATTTAAAAAAGTTAGAGACTCCTTACAAATAAAAATATTTATAAATATATAGCGTTAACATTTTTTATCACACAAAATACAATACATACAGAATAGGAGATGGTCAATCTTGCATTAATACCAGTAGAAATAAATAATTTGAATATTTCTATATCAAATACAAAAGAAATATTTAATGTTAAACCCGACAATGTAGGTATTTGAAAACTTCAGCCTTTTTCGAATTCAATAGATAATTTCCAGTGATATTCTAAGTAAATATCGCCCTTAGAAAAAACGAGTATTTTCTATCTTTACGATCATTATAAGGAGACAGTTTGTTTTCGGAACTAATATTTTTTTAAATTCGCCAATATTATTTTTCATTGTGTATTTGCGAATGCTAGTAAACAACACAGTATAAACCAATAACCAGAAAATTATATAATGCGTAGTATATTTATCCAGGTAGTTAAAGGTCATACGATAGTAGTGGCAAATTTTTGTTGACTTAAGAGCCGACCTTGACGATTTCGCTCTCCGGATAATCGTGCATATTGGTCATAAGCAGTTTTATTAATATTTGCATTGTCTGACGTCGCTAATAATACATTGTTGGCGAATAAAAAATGATTTTTTTTATTCATGAATAATGTATTATAACACACAGGAAATAAAAGCTTAGTGTACTTGATACTAAGCTACGGAGGATATTTTTCCAAAATACTAATATTTTTAGGCATTACAAATACAAAGTTCTTATTGGCATGTATAGATTATGTGTTTTATGATGCAGCCGCTGGCGTTAGTCAATGCTGGGCTGGTAGCTGGCAGCGCGGTTGTTACCTACGCATCGGTGATGAGACGACTCGACGAGCGTCCTGACATCAATACACCGCAGACCCCACCGTTGGAACACGATGTTTAAACAGCCCATGGATTAAATCATTTTCATTACTGTTAACTTCTTGCCTTCAGCTGTGGACTTGCAATGATGAAAATTTCAAATCGATCCACATATTGTGCTTTCATAATAGCCAATATGTTTGACACAGTTGTAACATGTAAACATATTTTTAAAATGTCATTATTATATGTGGAAGTCCAAGGAAAAATAAATTGTTTAGAAAAAGAAAACGGTTTTCTTTTTTAGTTTGTAGGTTCTTAAGGTGTGCAAATAATAAGATGTGTCAAGTGAGTGGAAATTGCTTTAAAGGCTCTGTTAGATAAATATATTCAGGTGAAGATAATAGGTGTTAAAAAGAATGCTGTAGTGGGGTATGAATTGAGACTAATTTTTTGAAAAAATGATTAAAAAAATCAAAAACTGGTACATATTTTTTAACAGACATTTAAAGTTCAAACTCTGAAAAGGTTGATTTGAGTAGAACAATTTTAATGATTGACTGCAATAAAAAACAAACTTTACATATCTTGCTTCTAATACTTAAAACATCATTTATAATAATTTACTAGTTAAACTTGTAGACGATTTTGCATTAATTAATAATGAATTAAGATAGTGAACAGAATTTTTGCCCAACTTTACAAAACTGCATGTCTAGGAAAATAAATGACAAGAGCTAGACCCCTTTTTCCTGTTCCTAATTTCTAGATACCTAGGTTATAAGAATCATGCATATGGACATGCATGTGATAACATAGCAAATGTGTATGTGAATTGAGTTTTAATGAATACTATCTATATATAAACAAAAAAGATAAAAGGTACATTGAATTTTTCTGTTATTAAATATATAATTGATATGTGTCAGATGGATGTCTAAAAGTTTGGTATTGTTAAAATTTCTATAAAGGAGTGTGAAAAGCTAATATTTATATGTATTATGCTTTGGAAATATATTAGGTTTATAAAAAATGTCATTACATACACTACCATGTCATTTTCACATTGACACAAATACCCATGTGTCAAGTAATTTTTTCCTAAATATGCAAATTGACAAGACAATTCACGAAAATGACAAAAAAAGGTAAAATTTCAGCCATTGTGGAATATCAAGTACTTCTTAATTAATAAACTATACATGTAAGACAAATTTCATCCAAATACATTTGTCCGTCTTCATGTGATTGATTAACAACCATCAAAACATTTATATTTAAAATGATTTGATAGTAAAATTAAGTAGAATCATATTTTCTAAAGGTATTTTCTGGAATTTACTTTGAGGTTACCATATAAGAATTCAATGAAAAAAAATTGCCATAACATTGATTTGAATAAAAATATTGGTAGTTAGTATAGATATTTCCAATTTTATATTTTATTTTCTCTCGTTTTCGAGAAGCATTGCTTTTTGCAAACAAATGGCAATAATATTTGTTTAATAGAGCTTTAATAGGTGTTATGCAACATCTTATTGAGAAGAAAATTATGTTTTTGAAGTTTTTGTAAATTACTGTTATTGGTAAAAAGAAATTCAGATTTAAATAAGAACTACTGTTTGTCATTTAGGCTCATTGTAAACTAGATTTTTAATATAGTATTTTATAGTTTCAAGTTTTTATATGTATTCTTTTTGTTTCTATTACTGTTTCGTGTATGTTTATCACCAAAATTTTTTTCTCCACTTTGTAAATAACATACAAACAAACAGATGAAAAAGGTATTAATGAAAGAGGAACATAATTCAGTAATTTTATATGGTTAATGTTTAATCTTCATTATAATTATATACACTTAAAATATTACAAACAAAATTGTATAAAAACAATAACTTCACATATAATTTTGTAATAAAAAAACCACCATATACTTTCATTACTATCTTTTGACATTCCTAACATTAACTAATAACTGTAATAATCTCTTAAAACACCACAGTATTCAGATCACATTATAAAATATATAATTGGACAAATTTCACAATTTTTTTTCCATTTTTATATGTTCACTTATAAAACATTCCTACACCATAGAATATATTAAAATTCTCGTAAATATGGTCTTATAAAGTTCTAAAGTATTGTTGCACTGATTCTAACACACTTTCAGCTTTTGGTTTTGCAGCAACACCTGCTATCTCTACACCAAGATTCTCAATTTTATGAGCAGTTGAATTACCAATAGCAAAGTGAGGTAACCCAGACAACTTATTGTTAAATGTTTGCAGCTGCCTATGTATATATTCACAGCCTGATGGGCTAAAAAACACCATGCCACATAGGTCCTCAGAGTCATTCACTGACATAAGCTCATTTCTTAAATTGTCATTCTCCTTAGTCTCATAAACCATAAGAGAATCCACTGCTATACCATTAGATTCTAGCATATTTGGTAACACCTCTGAGCTTAAATTACCACAAGGAAAGAGAAATTTGGATGGTTCCAAATTCTCTTTCATAATGAGTTTAGCCAAGTTTTCTGCATTGCCTGTGCTGGTTCCAAGAGCTTTTAATCCTAATAGAAGTTTGACTTTACGACCACTTGACTCACCAACTGTGTATACTCGTTTTGTGTTCCATATCGCAAATTTCGACGGCGCCCAGCATCTTGACACAGCTTCGATAGCACGAGGACTAGTTAATATGAGACCTTGATAATCTCCATTTTGAAGTTTATCACTCAGTTGCTGCAAGTTCATATAAACAAACTGGAGTGGTTCAATGAATATTGCCTGGTAGGGACAATTGGAGAAAGCGATCTCGTAGTCCTCTGACGCACCTTTAAATAACACAACTTTCTTCATGGTAGCGACTTCTTAATGGACATCAATTTTGAAAGTTCTTTGTTTACTTCTCTAGTATCACATAACAAGATCGACCCTGAAAGGGCAGGAAATAAATATGAGACAAGGCAAACTTAAGACATTGAATCTATAATCATTGAATGTATTAACGTAAAACTTATGTAAACATTAACTTTATATATTAAAGAATAAGTATATATTACTAGTGCAGATCTTATTAATATATATTGCACCGTAAATATTTATAGCTTACATTATAAATAATTAGTTGATTAAATTTGTGATTGAATTTGAATGTATGGTTTGACAGTTTGACAGGTGTAAGGTTTGACAATTTAGAAAGTTTTTCCGTTTGGATATTCTTTACAAGAGATTAAACACGTTCACAAAATACAGTAGCGCTACAAAATCGTTTTAAAATAGTGTATTGCTGCAGAATGAAGACATAATAATGATGAAGTAATTATTTAATAATGAAATTATTTACTATAATATAAAAAAGAAAACAATTTAAATGCAAGTACCCATGAACAAAATGAGTTGACAACGCTGAGCAGTGCTATAACTACGCAATGTTGACAACATCTTGTATCGCAAATTGTAGAGATACAGTTGTATATAGCGCATATAGGAAGACACCCAATTTGAAATTTGATTGAAAATAATCGATGTGAAAAAACTTAAGATACACGCTTGTTGAACAAAAGTTACATTTGAAACTTATCTAAATGTCTGACATAGTTCTGCGGATGCTTTCGAGACACTAGTATTTTATATATGAATGTTGGAAATGTATTATTTATCGTAGATACTATTTATCATCGCAATTCAGAATAAATATTATATTTTTTTTTATTTACACAAATATACAATGTAGAACTATTTCGATTTTTGAACTAAGACTATTTAAATGCGTTTCAAACGACTTCAAACGAATAAATTTTTTAAAACTTAAAATTTTTGAAACTTAAATATGTCGAAAAATTCATTAAAGTAAAATATACTTTTAATATTTATTTCACAAAATAAATGACGTCCATTGACTATGACTTTGCATATTTCGATAATTGTTATAAAAAACCCAAATTCAAAATTCAATTGCTTTAGTTCCATAAACTACTTAAAACATCGTTTAGACACTTCAAAACTTTGTAATAAATAAAAATAAAAAATTGCCTGACATAACATGGCAATAAAACATTCTTTAAAAAAATAGCCTGTTCGAGGAGTAGAGCTCTCATGAGAAGAAGCAGGTAAGAAACTCATGGCCACTCTTTTCAATCGCCAAGTTTATACAATATAAATACTTATTTTCATATATACTAATTGTGTTAATTATATATCGTTAATTATACATATTTATTGACATCCTATAAGTTGATGTGTAATAAAAGACTGAGGAGATATGTTAACCAATGCCACAACGCATTCAAACTCTACATGTGATCATTAAAAGTTATCAGTAGTCACATTTTCCCATATACACCCTTCTTATAGTTTTCTGAAATAGCCTGTGGGTTAGAGCAACGCAAGTCCAAATATGTTTCAACTATACCAAAGATGTTGTTTTATATAGGGCCTTCAATTAATGCTTTTAATTTTGACTTAAATACATGCACAATAATATCAGGTCTAAAATTAGCAGTTTCACCGACACCAATATTGTTAACTATTTCTGGCTAACTTGGAGTGTAAGTCATTTTTATAAATAAAGAAGGTTTTCCAAAACGTTGCACAATTGACATTGCATTTAAATAATTTTGATACATATTTCTTGGAGATCCATTAAACGAAGATGGTAAAATTAGTCTACGGTCAACATTACTGACATTGATGTTAGATTCTAAGCAGTCTGTTAAATTGTTGTAAACTTTAGATCTGAGAATTGTTTGATTTTGTCGACTGAAATGTAAACGTGAACTCTTTATTCTTACATACATATCAACTATCCACTGCAGAAATAGTTTTTGTGAATGGTTTAATATGCTGAATTGTTCTCTAATTGCAAATCGGTAAGCTGTATACTGAAGCATGGTTGCTTTATTTTTGGGCGCTCTTGAATAAGATATAGCTGGTGTATTATGAACAATATTGATATGCCACCCAGTATCACCGTTTCGAAAAAGAAGTGGATATGCTAAAAAATCTAATGATGAATCCCAAACAAAGATATTTTTAATAATACCATTAACTTTTGAAAATGAAATCATATTTCTTTCAAATGGTGGCTCACCATCTACTGTACTAAATATTACTGCCACATCAGCTTGAACTGCAAGACTAAAACGCCGTAGATTTAAATCACGATTTACTTTGATGAGCATACAAATTTCTTTATGTTGATTTTCAACTCTTTGACAATGATGTTTCATTGCAATGAATTAGTAAATTAATAAAAGTTAAGGATTACTGCGTTCCAATTCAAGGGAAATTTCGCGCATTATGTTGATGTTACATGTTTGATTGAACTGTTTTTGTACTCTATAATTGATAGCAGTGTCAACATCATAAAAACATAATTGTCATAACATGGTGAGCGACCATATGAAGCTGTCATTGGAACATACCATTGGAAAACATCATGTATTTTGAATTGTACACTCCACTTGTAACTGCTTCAGAAATTTTTGCTTCCAAGCTTACCATAGCAAATGATTATATTTGCGAATATTTTCAAAATAATTCTTTGACTATAATAATTTAAAATATGCATTTTGAAGCTGTTCTGTCACCTAAAGTTACTTCAGATTCAAAACGTTTTGCATTCCAAAACCTGTATTCTCAATCCATTAATCCACAACCATAACTGTAAAAAGCTTTTGGAATGACATTTCGTGCACATTTAAATGTCACAAATTCATCTTTTTTTTTCATTCATTCAAAATCACTACTTCATTCTGTGTATTATTAACAATATTAGAATTTTCATCAATGTTACGATGTGGCCGCGAATTCCTTCTTCTTCGTCTCTCACTCACTTGTTTATGTTGTATGTCGAGGCATAGTAAAAATTTTAGCTGAAATATAAAAGAAAAGATTAATTTTTGTTACTACAATAGTAAAAACATGAGACACACTCGAGACGTGTTATTTTATTTTTCACATATAAAATAGTAATCTATGGTATACACACTTCAAATCATAGATAAGAATACGTATTAACTTCAAAGTACAAAAGTGTAGTGTCGTAAGCTTGACACGGTTGTATGCCATTCTTGTTTTTCTGCTAACATGTAAAAGTCAAAGCAAGGCAAATATTGTTTACAACAATAAACGCGGTTGACAATGATCCACAGACAGACGGATACTTTCTTAAACGAATTTAATACGGTTATTTGTGAAAATTATTAATTAAAGTAAGTAATAAATGTATATGCATATATATTAAAACTAAATAAAAAAATAATATGGTTATATTTGAAATTCAGCAGAAACTATAGACAAATTATATTAAAGGCAAATATTCTCGATATGATTATGGATTTTAAAATAAAAGAAATAGGTTATTACATTTAAGTGTGTCGGAAAAATACATGATTATTTATGTAGATAGGTAATATTTTTATGGAATTAATGAATTTTATGCATATTTTAAATTAAACAGGTAGGGAGGGAGCTTGTTGTCGCGCAGAACCTGCTTGACATGCTGTAGTTCAGCGGCCAGATGTTGCTCATCATAGATCCCACG
>JAOCPS010406172.1:0-12169 GCA_025505425.1 Graphium colonna | reverse complement strand
TTACAAAGGGCGGTGGTACTTCCCCGGACGAGCGTGGCATTAAAAGTGCAGCAAAAGCTGTGAAAGGATGTTATGCTAAACTTCATATTGGTATATTAAAGATGGAGTCTAATTTGAGCAAATGCGTTCTATGTAAAAGTATACATATGCAACATACCCAATATTATTATTATTATTATAATGGAATCCTTTTAAAAATAAAAGTTATATCATTTTTCTATATTAAAAGCTAAACAAGGACATCATCAATCTTAATTGTCTATACAACGAGCTATAAGGACTATTTACAAACATATACTACACATATTCCTTTACGTGTTTCAGTGGAGAACAAAATGGGCCTGCCGCCTCCTTACGAGGCGAGCGCACCGAACCCTGCGCCACCGCCATCTTACTTCGGCGACAATCCACCCCCACCACTAGTCCCAACCGCACAACCAAGGACAGTGGTGGTCACCACCGCGCCCACATCTTCCGATACCAGCGAGATTAAGATCGGCCCTGGACCCACAGGCATCACCTGCCCCAACTGCAACAGATCCGTCGTCACCAGGGTCCACTATGCCGCCAACAACCGCACCCACATTATATCAGCTGGCCTGTGCGTAATAACTGGGTAAGAAGCGTTCAGTCTCCTTTCAATTAAAAAACAAAAACAAATTTCATTAAAAAGATTAAGTTTAGATACTAGACATGGGCCATTTTAGAGATTTTTCACTTGCTATAGGTTATATAACGTTTTCATTGTAGACAACGATAACGTTATATAACCGATAGCGAGTGAAAAATCACTGAAATGGCCCATGCCTACTAGATACATACATTCTTACCTCGTAAGAACGCCGGTAAAAGTCGTCGACACTATGAGTGCCCCTCCTCCTTCCGCCCCAGGAACATGCGTTGCGTCATAAATGATTTAAATTTACATTTTGTTTCCTCACTAGCAAATTAATATGTATTTTTAATAATATTTTTGTTCCTCATGTATGATTCCCACATACAAAGACCTCGAGTATCGTGTAGCTAACCAGTCATCCTATATAAGTAGAATAGGTGTTTTGTTATAGTTTTACACAAAGGAAAACTTCCCGTAGTGCCAAATTAATTCTCTTTTATTCTCTATAGTTAACTTAGCTTGATTTTGTGTGTAATCAGTGCCGGATTACAAATTAGGCAGAGCAGGCAACTGCCTAGGGGCCCCGCTTGTCTTAGGGGCCACACACCGAGATAAAAGTTGTAAAAAAGAAAAATCATCAGAGTCCATATGAAAAATACATTCATCATTCTCATAGTATTTGTACATCATTATCCACATCCGAATTGTTACGTCATTTATAACTAAGGGTCGTAAAGGGGCCTTGAGAATTGCTTTGTTTGGGGTCCCAGCATGATTAATCCTGCAGTGTGTAATATGCTTATCTTATTGGAACCAAAGCGGTCTAAGAGTGAAATGTACGAAGTTCATCCGTTTACACAATGGAAACAACAATATTTTTTATTAGTTAATAGCTATTCACTTACGATCCACTGGCCTTACCCATATGTGTAACAGACCTACACTTAATACACGCACACAAGCGCTCGTACACAAATACTGAACTTACTAACATAATCTAAATTAAATATTGTTAACCTCTGATCAAATACTATTAATAATAAATTTAATCAAAAAACATATATGATCCAAAAACATAATATGATCCAATAAAAACATAATTGTGTCCTGAAATACAAACTGTCAGCTTAGCTTAGGCATCAGTCTCCCACAATGTATGAGTTTGAATATTATGTAATCATTTTTTTTATATCTGCTCAGGCCCTATAGATCGTTGCGACATCTAATACAATACTAAATAGCCACAACTATTCCTCGTGAATCTGATTATCATATCAAAAAACATTTTATATTGTTAAGGAAACTGTATAAGTTGACCGTTTTTATAAAAAGCAAACGTTTTCCTGTGCTTTACCTGTTTCGACGAAGTCTCTTATTAAAACACCGCATAAACTTATTGCGTACTAATACATGGATATAATAACACTACTTAATATTTTTCTTAAACAGTTTACCAACTAAGATATGATTCATCATTTTGAAAAAATAACAACGACTCTCGCAATAGTCAAACAAAGGGTCTAAAAAAACAAAGTGCTAGCCACGCTCGCCGGTGAGTGCAGCTTATACTAGATACCGCCATGTGGCAGGTTCAGACCCGATAGAGGCGTTGCTGGAGTTTCTTCCGCCACCGCTTCTACTCCCAGCGATAACACATCCCGAAGCGGTCGCAAAGTGTAGCTCTCCCCGTAGGCTGAATATGGCAACCGACCGAGTCGAGGTTCGTCGGCCCTCTCGGGCACCTTGAGTGTTTGTTGAGTGCCAGCCCAAGATGAGGTCCCATCTCGGGGGCCTTAAGCCTGAGCACTCCATGGAGCGTCCGCCCAAGCGACCTAAGAGCTCGGCGGCCTCCCAATCCGGTCACGCTCGCAGTGGCGGCCCGAGCCGACGTTTCCTTAGGGAGCCCTCAAGCTAGCCACTCATAAACGAGGTTTAGGCCAGGCGCAGTAGGCGCCAGCCACCTCAAGTCAAGTGGCCAGCAGTGATAATACACGCGACAAAAAAAAATAAATAAAAAGATAAAGGCATAGGTGGATTTAGAAATGTCAAAACTTATTTTTAATTCGCCTTGAAAATGCTCAAATTCATATAACAGTACTATGAAAAATATAAAAAATGAGGTTTAATTACATTTTTGTTTTCCAATTTATATGTTTAAATTGGCATTTATTCCTATAAGAATACTATGTGTTATACATAAGAAATAGAATTACAGTTATGTATATTTACGCCACTTGAATTGACAAAAATACATTTAAAGCAAGTTTAAAACAATACTTTATATTTTATAGATATATTATTTTGCGTGGAATGTTTCTATCTTTAGAACGTCTTTTTAGAACTTAATGGTGTTTTATATTCTATTACCGAAAATGGTAATTTATTCGGAAATTAATATATATTCCATACACGTACACAAAGGATTGACGTAAGAAACATGTTTATCATGATGAGTCAATAGTATTTACGTAGTTATTTTTTTTTCTTAGTCAAAAATATGTAAATAATATAATGGTATAATGAAGGAGTAAAGTTTGTTAAATATAATCTTCAAACTAACGCAATTGTAGTAGAGCATAACATCTTTTCACAGCTTTTGCTGCACTTCTACGGCCGCGCTCGCCCGTGGAAGCACCACCGCCCTTTAGAAAATTAGCATAAAATAAAATATGCATGACGTTTGGATATGCCGGGTGGCCATGTCTGGGATGTTGTGTATGTCTATGGGCGACGGAATCACTTACCATCAGGTGAACCGTCTGCTCGTTTGTCGTCCTTTCCATAAAAAAATCAAAGCAACAAATCCGTCAATATTATTTAATATTTGCTACTGTAACTAACTACGCATGGCGATATCCCCTCCATAATTGTAGAATGATATTGTTCTTTCGTAATTACTGGTGTCTGATCAAATGGTTTTATAAGACTTTGCCTAAGTATTGCAGATATATAAGCTCTCCCATATATAAGCCTCTGTCAAACAATTGCCCAGAATTTGGCTGGAGCTGATGATTTTCATAAACAAGACGAAATAAAAAAAAACATATACTAGTATAACAGTATATTTATCACGTGCTCGGCGAATGAAAATATCGATAAAGGAAAACTTTGTGAGAAAACCTACATACCTGAGAAACGACATAAGGGTTCCAAAGTATGAAATGTACGCCAATCCGCATTGGGGACACGTGGTCGACTATGCCCACTGTTTCTTACTGTAAACGCCTCCGTAGCCTAGTGGTAAAGGCCTCCCCTTTGCAAACCGGAGGTCGTGGGTTCAAATTCGCTTCCTGTTTTGGTTAGGGCATTGCGGGCTGATCACCCGAATGCCTGAATCCATGCGTCGGATAAGCATGCAAAAAGTCGATGCTGCGCCTGGTCTCTCACCGGCCTTGTCGGATATTCATCTCATTGGCCTAAGACTAAAGGAACACTATAATATCTCCTGCGCAGTTGGCTGATCTCGGAGTAGATGGCCTTAATTTGGCCAGGACTTTTATTTTACAACCTGTGTCTAGAGGAGGCCCTTGGTCATCAGTGGGACAATTTGAAAATAGATTACTTTATTTTTTTGTATATGATGGTGTCTATAGCATGTAGAGCTTTGTCGTAACAATATGAACGTTGATGAAGTCACGCATGTAGACATGCGTGTGTTAACAATGTGTAACGTTATGTAAAATAAAGGAAACTGACAATTAGTGGGCATTATGTAACCCTATTGTGTTTACTTACCTTAACAATATTAAAAAATATTTATAATAAGACTGAAAAAACTAAAATTTTGAGAAATTAGGTCAAAAAACTGTGATTAAAATAAATGTCTCGAGGAATATCCGTTACAATTAAAAATATTTTATTGCTCATATACATTGACTGATAAGTCACATGTCATATGTGGGGATCAATATGAAGTAAAAATGTAATATTAAAACTAAAAATTATTCGACCACTGAATGAACATAATAGAAGGTTCAGTAATTATTTACAAAACTCATGTGCATTCTAGCGGACACAGCACAAGGCGTGCCGTTTTCGGGTCAATGAACTAGGCCAGCTGGCCATCTGTTCACTGCCGGCATCGTGTCCACGCTTCACCTATTTATTTAAAATTTTATAACATAAATATCACGACAGTCGAGTACCGAGTGCCATCGTTTCAAATCATTGGAAAAATTTGGCTACCTGGCACCACACTATGACCCTTGGAAGCCATACAAATAATAATCAATCAGATGGATCTGCGAAGAAAATTAATTGTATTATATTCGAAATATTAAAGACTGAGATTTTCTATTTATTACTAATGATTAACTATGTTTGCAGATGTTGTTGCGGATGCTTCATTCCCTACTGCATGCGGTCGTGTAAAACCGCAAACCACTTTTGCCCCAAATGCAGAGCGTTCATAGGCACGTATGCCCCCTCGTGATTCTGCATAAATATTATTTATAGCCTACATAAGCAAAGCAAGTGACTTACAATTTTCGTAAGTTGAGGTAAAATAGACATTTTATATAAAATATCTACCAGCAATAAAAACATACTTCGGTGTTAGTTTTGTCATTTACAGAGGGACGCATGCCTTCGCTTGCGCTTCGACTTGTCATTAAAACACGCATGTCATCATGCGTGTTCCAATAACAAAAGTCTTTACTTCTACATCATTTACGTATTTGCGTTCGGTACTTTACGTATTTAAATTTTATGTACATGAGAATTAATATAGACTTATTACAGAATCCTATAAAACATTTGCTGTTAATGTGAAATTTAACCTTTACGTCACTGCACTAAACCTTCGCGTGAAATACCTATCTTGGAAAAAAAACGATACTGTGATATGTGTATGGTTCTTAATTTAAAAATAAGACGGTCGAAATAACAAACTCGAATTATATTGTTTATATTTTGTTTTATTACTATTATATTATATAAATTCGTAATTTACAGTGTTTTTATTTTATTGGTATTATTACCTTATTTTTATTATTGATTATATCGACGGTTAAAAGGCAAAGCAGCTAACGAACCGTTTGACCTTTTTACAGCAGAGTAAATTACAATTTAAAAAAAAAATGTAATTTTAAGTTTTTTTTGGTGGATACCCAAAAGAAATTAAACTTAAAAATATTAGGATGTTGTTGATGTGTTTTTTAAACTTCAAATTGCTCTATTGTAAAACGGCCAAATGGTTCTTTAGTCACTTTAGTTTGCTTTTTAACCGTCGATGATAAAAAATGTCTAATAAATAACAATAAAAGACTTTATACTTAATTCTACACTTAAAAGTACTAACTAAAATAAGCATATACCACGATTGGGATACTTTACACAAAACTGTAATGTAAGAAATAAAAATAACGGAAAAGAAAGTGATGAAAAAAGTGTTTGAAAAACTTTAAAAAAAATCGATGTAGAGAAGAATTGTTCGCAAATTAATACTGCTGAAATTTTATTACAAAATAACTCACTCACTCACAATATAAACTACCATTTAGTAAAAACAACTTTACGAATAATATATGTTTTCAACTATTTGAGTTTACTGCATTTTCCAATAGATTCGGTGAGAAAAGATTGAAATATTTCATTAATAAACAATAATTTAACAGATTATTTAAATTATTGTTCTTCTCGTGTATACGCCGAGGAATTTTTGACAATTTGGACAATAGTGTTCGACGTTCTTCCATCTTTTGACGAAGTAGGGTAATAAACAGCAACACAGCCACCTGAAATTTAGGAAACTTTTATTAAAAAACTATTGCCCACGTAGAATTTATGACCCGATTAGAAACAATAATTTATATACACAATTTTTTTTATGGAATGGAAGACAAACGAGTAGACAGTTCACCTGATGTTACGCGATCCCGTCGCCCATAGACACACGCAACATCCGAAGAGTCACCAGTGCGTTGTCAACCTGATAAATTGGATAGAATGAGGTCGGGATTAAGGATTTGGAGGGAAAGGAGTAGGCATAGAAAAGGGTAGACATGGCCGTCTGGCATCCTCAAAAGTCATATATATTTTGTTTTATGCCGACTTTATTAAGGGCAGTTATTATTATATACTTCTCTGACCGTAGAAGTGCAGCAAGAATTATGAAAAGACGTTATGCTCTACCAATTTAAAACGGTTATTTTAAATATGAATAAAAAACTAGGAATTAAAGATGGTCACTAAAATACCTCCTTTGGAATTGATTGACCCGTTGGACATTGGTTGTTGTGATTAAAACTATTGAGAAGGTAAAGTGGTATCCCGAAAAATTTTGTATTCCGCAGAATATTAGCAGGAGGGACCTTGAGGGTTTATTTTTTTTAAGAATTGGCTGACGGAGACTTGATACGGTTGACACATACAATACCATGCTGTTTTTACACGCCACAATAATATGACAAGCATTTTTTTTTTTTTCAAAATATTGCGCAAATTGATAGATGTGGTGTATAATTCAAGCTCAGATTAGAGAATAATCCAGATAGAGTGCAATGACAGATTATTGACACCAGTGCGATGAATAGATCTTTAATCGATAAGAACAGAGCTTCGAGTCGAAAAAAACGTGACGTCACTCGTCACGTTATTGATTCTTGCAAAAACCGTTCGGAAATACTTAAGAAAGTAGACAGAATATCGTTTCACCGGTAAATGTTATTAATTGAACTATTTTATATTATTATTATCTTATTTTAATATATATCGTACATAAATATGTTATGCAAAAAGTTTAGGGTTGCTATGTAAAATGGGGAAAAATTTCCACAAAAACATTCAAATGTAATATGAGATATGAAATCGACAAAATTATATTTTACCAACAAAAAAGTTAGTGTAAAGTCTGCTAAAATATTGCATAGCAACGACTCTGTTTCACGATTTTTTATATTTGTCTTTGTCAATATGCAGAAAAAAAATATTTGACTTAGACTTGAGACTTACTATTAAGCTAAGTAAGAGAGAGAGAGCATGAGCAATACATTTATTACATTATTTTTTTATACGTCTCTGACACTATAGGTCAGCAGATTGGGATGAGATGACTATTATTAGTCCTATTCAGATGAATTCTCAATGGGTGCATCATCGGAATCACCCGAAAAAGGAGTATAATTACATAGAAAAGCGTTTTACAAAACGATCATCTACAGCAAAGTTAGAAGAGTACTGGCAAGAGACTAGTTTACCCAATTGCATGTCTTTGAGCATTCGTTCGTTTGGTATCTTGCAAAATCTATTCAAGGAAAGTTCTGTACGCAAAAACCTTTGCACAGCGAAGGTGACTAATTGACCCTATGGCCACGGTGTGAATACTGTATGCAAGAAAATTGAGTAGGCTTGTTAAGTTCTTGCGATCGTGCTGAAGACGTGCACTTTAGAATTGGCATTCTGTTTCGGCAGTTCTGAAATAAATGTCGTTTGAGCGTAAGCAATCGAAAACAAATGCCTGCCAGAGAGCCTTGTCAGTTATCTTGGACTTAGCCGAGACCTTCAATCGGTGCTTCTTTCTAAGATGACAAATTAACTGAGAAATGATGTAAATATTTAAGTACCTTAACCGAAGATCAGAGCATTAGAATCGTTGTCGACGGCATTCCGACTCCTAGAGCGCCTAGCATCCTACAGTGCCGCATACAATTTCTTCCGCATATCAATGATTTCTTGTCCATCAGGAACATTAATTGCCGAACAAGTATTTCTCAGGATAGCGTCGACATGTGGCTAAAGAAACTTGTGTCCGAAATTAATACTGCTTGTCAAGATTTCGGATTGGGGCCGACTAAATTTAATCCATTTCAGCCAACAAGCAACTCTGTGTCTTCTACACAAGTTTGCCTTTTTACCGCAAAAAAGTAACCCTATGCTGTATTTTCTCACTTTGGAAACATTGGTTGCCACAGCCGTGATCGAAATTCTTGGCGTCGAAATATAAAGTGACGTAGAATTCCACAGCACTTGGAAGGTAAATTTATTTGCGATAAAACATGGCCTTTATAGAGTGGGATAGTATTTCCAACCATCCTATTGCGCAAAACATCAAAAAGTATAAATTTGGCAACACATGGAACAGTGTTCTCACCTTGGGTTTGTTTTTTTCGTAGAGGACATTCAGAAAATGTAAATCCGTGTCTCGGGGGGCAAGTACTGGTAATATTGGACTCTCACCGAGTAAAACTTCCACAATGTTCAGCCTCGGCACATATCGGCGAAGTCACGGTAACACTTTTCACCACTTCCGCCTAAGTACTATCGAATCTTCACGAGACTCCAAGACTTCAAACAAAGAAGACTGAAGTCTAAGTCTACCCACTCACGACACCACATCTATCAGCGATGCCGCTCCGCCTAGTCAAAGCGATCTACGATCTACGGGCACACGTCTTCGCCCGCCATTCCCTCTTGGTTGCAGACCACCGTAAAGAACTTTCTCGATTTCCTTTTCTATAAAGATAGAATGAAGGGGAGCCATATGCATAACTCGCCCGGGGCGCCCGAATGCCTAAGGCTGCCCCTGATAGACACTATGTTAACTCATTTTTGGTATATACACCACGTTTGAACTAAATTCGGTTATTAAATGCCGAGATATCAACGTTTAAACAAGACAATTGGGAAGAATTCAGAAGGTGTGGAGAAAATTGGATATAGTGCCATGATTAAGTTCCTCACAAAGCAAGGAGAAACATGTCAGTCGATTTTGCAAGAGATGGTAGCTGTTTTTTTTTTTTTTTTTTAACCCTGCCCTTATTATAAGATCAAAGTCTTGTGTTACAAGGGCGTTTTACAAACATAAATCGCACAGACAAACACCCAGATCCGAAACAACTATTTGTAGGTCGTACAAATATTTGTTCCGTATGGGAATCGAACCCACGACCTGCGACGCCACAGCCAATGTCTTAGCAACTGCGCCAACCGGCAAAACTCTGCCCCTGGCAAAACCATGGTTGACCAGTGGCACGTCTTTTCAAACAAATTAGAGACTCGATTGAAGATAACACCCGAATAGGATGGCCGATTGAGGTAACCACATCAGAAACCATCGAAAAAGTAGAAAATCTTGTATTTTAAAATCTCTAGAAATATGCCACTTCAAAAACGGGACCACGTTAAGGGTTCTCGCGAGTTTTTGCAACACTGTGGAGAGAAGTGGGAGGAAGTTATGGCCTGAATTATTAGTAGGAGTGAAATTTTGGTTCATCGCTTTAAACCTGAGACAAAACATGCCACAGCATCAGCTCCGATACTGTGGCATAAGGAAGGTATACATCCCTACCAAAAAAATACAAGATGTCACAATCCACTGTACAGAGCACGTTAACCATCTTTTGGAATTCTGAAAGAATCTTGTTGATTGATTACAAAGATCGTGGCGTCACCATAAAGGAAGATTAGTACACTTCCCAATTTAAGCCATCAAGAACATAGGAAGATTGACATAAGGTGTGCTGGTTTTGTTGGACCCATTATATAACCCAGATCGATCTAGCCTTCAGTCATTAATATTTGTTCCTAAAAATGAACCAAAAACTGCGTGAAAAAGAAATAAACGACGATGATGAAGCCAAGTCGGCAATTTAGGAACGGAAGTTGGAAAACAAGACAATTTAAGGAAGAAATAAAAAGAAAAGTTGCCTGTGCTTGTAAGGAACGACGCTAACGAATCGGCTGCAACTGAGTTCGGTAAGAAGAGATATGGTCATATTATACTCTAGTCTGAAGATGAATTACGAATTATTTTAAATAAAGAACTAAATAGAGTTTAAATATTTAATACAAATGTTAAAATAAAACAAAACCTAAAACACGTAAAGAAAAAACAATCTATACTAAACTACCAAACAATAAAATTTTCGCCTGTCATTTATTAGTTAGCAATTGATAATTTTTGAGTTTTTAGTATTTTTATCAGACTTCAAAAAAAAGTAAGGTTCTCAATTCAAATGTTTATAAATTTTATGAACCGATTTTTTTTTGACAGAATATGCACGACGGACAGTGACCGAATTGTTGATTTTAATTTATATTTAAAGGGATTATACCTAGCAAATATAGTGATTCTGAATGGAACTATTTTTAAGCCATTCCTCTTCCTTATCTGTGCAAATGTCCTGCTGCATTTCACTATTTAAAAGTTTCCTAATATCATGATGATGTTACCAATATTTACTCTTATTGGGTTAGCGCTAAAATCGAGTTAATAGTCTAGTTATAAAAAATTGCAAATACTATGATTCTATCTGTAATAAATTATGTCATTGTATTTTTCAGTGCTTCAATGTAATATTCATGGAATAAGAATGAATTTTGAGAGCATAAAAAATTAGGCTAAAATCAGACAAATTATTTTCAGATTGCGTAGGTTAAATCAATGTTTTAATATACAAATTTTTGTTTTCCTGCTAAAGAAATAATGACAGAAAATTAAATATATAATTTAATTTAATGACAATCTTTTTATCGTCATACATTATTACGCGAAGCAAGAAAGTTCTACTCCTTTTTACGAAAATCGAGCGGACGGAGGAGTTTGGAATTAAATACAGTTAAAGTTTATACAGAGCAGGAGTGCAAGCAGCTAATAATATTTTTATATAAACTTTTTTTTCTAGAAAGGCAGACAAACGAGCAGACGGTTCACCTGATGATGTGCAATCCCTTCTTCCTTCTTACACGCAATATTGCAAGTGCGTTGTCCTCTTGGGAAACTGGAAAGAAAAGGTTTATTGGATAAAATGGGGTCGGGAATAAGGATTTTGAAGGGAAGGCAAAAATGAGGGCTGACATCCGGCATCCCCAAAAGTCTAAAGTTTATTTTAAGCAGACTTTACAAAGGATTTAACTTTACCTGCATAGGAAATATATTAAATTTATAAAAATTGTCACACACTACTGCGTGACGGTGCCTTTTAGATATGTCAAATTGACATACATTAAAACATCTCAGATATCAAATGATTTCTTTTAAAAACATTGCGTTAGTTTTAGTATGTATTATATAAACACGTATACATATAAACGCTACAATTAAATATATAATGAAATGAGGGTTTCGCTTCACGTTTTTAACATTAATTATTAGCGGACCTGATAGACATTCTAAACTTTTCTTGAATCCCCTTGAACACACACAAAATAAATTATCAAAAGTGGTCCAGCCATTTAGGAGGAGTTCAGTGACATAGACACCCACACAGGAAATTTATATTAAAAAAATATTTACGGTATTAGAAAGAATCGATAAAGATCCTAATAAAAGATAAATAAGCAGGATTACACGTAAAAATATCATAACCTCATATAAGAAAATAAATTGATCTAGGAATGTGTATTTAACGATAGCGAAAATGTATCACCTTATGAAAAGCAATTTTTTTATGGAAAGGATAACAAACGAGCAGACTGTTCACCTGATGGTAAGCGATCCCGTCGCCCATAGACAAACGCAACATCTGAAGAGTTACGCGTGCGTTGTCAACCTGGGAGATCGGATATAATAGGTTTATTGGATAGGATAGAGTCGGGATTAAGGATTTGGAGAGG
>JAOCPS010405844.1:0-12172 GCA_025505425.1 Graphium colonna | reverse complement strand
CCGCGATAAAATCCGTAAAGTTGTTTAATTTAAAATGTGAAATATTCGCGTAAGTCTTAGAAATAATAGTTTATATACGGTTTATTAAAATATCTTTTTTACTATACAGGTAGCAAAATATGGTGGGAGCATCAATACAAGCTCTTTCTTTTTGGCGGCATCGTCGTTTCCATTTTGATAGTGGCCATTGCCGTTTCCGTAATTATCATTCCCATTTGCAAAAGAAGAGCCAAAACTAAGTGTGAGTATAAACATAATTAATAAATCTGTAAACATAACCCTTAAAACAACCTTTCCAAACTATTCTTTTTAACATTATCATTATATGTTTCAAGTTTTGGTTATATTAAACATCCAATTATAGATGTATACGAACTTTTATAAATCTTTCCATTTCTAAAAATATATCGTAACGACGTTTACCTTTTTCTAATTCTCAATATTATTAACCCTGTGCGAATTTTACATACTAATTTTGTTCTAACAAAGTAGATATACTATCTTACGATATGAATGGGTGCAAAGCAATATAATATTATATAAAATAACATTGCCTAAAAGAATTTGTAAAATAATTACGTGTTAGATATGTTTATATACCATAACGCGATATTTATGCAACAATAGTAATTACTTAAATACTTAGTAATAAATGTAATGTACATTTATTACTAAGTATTTAAGTAATTATTTATAATTCATTTTCTGTACAAAAAAGTGTATAATTACTTTTATATACAGAAAGGCTTGCAAGTGAGGACACGATACATTTGATACAAAGTGACCTCTCTCATATACCCATGCATGCTTTTTATTTGCACTTTTCGTGTCTGGCGATATCTTCCCGGGCGTGCATCCTTATGCATAAGTAAATGAAAAGCTGTATTAAAGATGTTATGCAGTGCTATTTTGAAAAGTCTGTTTTTAATGATGCTTTAAATATTTAAAGCTGATCAATTCAATGCTATTCCCTAATATATCGATGCTTACAGTTAAATCATAGTATCAAAATGTCATCGATTCACAATATTACTAAACTTACACGTCTGTTATTAAGCAAATAAATTGTAACCTTCTAAAATTAAGTTTTTGATTATAATTTTTTCCCGGTGCTGCTTGACTAATAATTAAAATTTTGACCATCAAAGTTGAAAATGACATGGAACTTCAAGAGCGAGAAAAGTAAGTGTTATGTAAAAAATATGTAGCTTAAAATATATGTTGTCCAGTAATAAATGTACATTAAAATATTTATTATGAAAATTTATAACTCGTTCAGTTTTGAATTTCAAATGGATAAAGGTGGAAAGTTTACTAAATAAAAAATATAACCGTCAACCACACATACCCGTATTTTGAGGTGAGAGGGATAGACTTTCACGTCCAAAAATTGCTCACCGAATGAAAATATATGTACGTCTTTTTTGTAAATACTTTGTTAGAGACTAAAGTAGTGGTAAATTCTTAATCGATCTGGTCCATAGTGGTAGTAACAGCGGTGTCTGAGAGTTCACGAGCTATTTGGGCTATGACGTATGTTTTTTATCGCTTTTTTAAATTAATCAATGAATGTATACCACAAGTTCCGAAATTATATTTGGTTTTTGTTTTTATTTCTATTCTAGATCTAATAAGAAGTTTTATATACTTTAAAGTTAATAGCTTATTTTTTTACGGTATATGGAAACGGAGCTTAATGCTCTTACTGATTCAACAAAAATGATGTATTTTAAAGAATAACAATAAAATTACGTAAACATTTTTTACAGTGACAAAAAAATATTTTATTAGAAAAATAGTATAAAAATATGAATTTCATTAGAAGTAATAAAACTAAAAGACCAAACATGTAAAAAAACTGTGTAGTGTCGTGGGACAACAGACAGGAACGAAGTTCCTTATGATAAACATATTAATTTCAAGTTCTATTCGGGCTAGAAAGAAAATTATTATTCAGAAACTACTTTACAAAATTATTGTAATAAATGTATTTCGTTAACAATATTTTAAAAAAAATATTTAATAATAATGTACACAGAAACAGCTATTTATATTAATAAGATTCAATAATAATCAATAAATAAATAAATAAATAAATATGTAAATATATAAATAAATAAACAGTCATTCCCAATTGACTATATTTTACACATTGTATAGCCATCATACATTGACTATAGATACGATACATCTTCCGTTACGGACATTTTTAGCCAGCTAGGGTACCTCCACAATGCCCCGTAAGGAACTTCGTTCCAAAAATTTAAAGTAGGGTCCTAAATATATGTGGGGAGGAATGGGTTAACTCGTTGACTGGACTAATAGCGCACATGCCCCCTGCGGCGCATCAATTTCCTTCAACCGTAACTTAAGCATACGTTGTGTCACAGGGTTTCACTATAAATTATTATTTATTTCTTCTATCTTACGTCATTGTGGGATAAAACAGTTATTTTTGTCAATAAAAATATTATAGTTAATCGACAGCCTTCCTGAAAAATGGGATATTTCTGAAAATACTTAATAGTTTACGATAAAAAGGGAGAAGAGGAAGTTACCATAAAAAATTATTCCAAAAGCCAACCCTTACACAACACACAATTCAGTCTGACTCTATGTTGGTATTATGATGGATCTTAATACGTTTAACCCTACGTTAATCAACACTTGAGCGTCGCCCAAATCCTTTTTCTTCTAAAGCGACTTTCATTTCCGGAGTAGTCAGCTTTAAAAGTAAGAAAATTCGATTAACTACTCTATTATGCGATGGGAAACAGCATCGGTTACTTATTTGTAAAAATATTAACACTTTTCATTGAGGTTTAATTAACATGAAACATTAAAAAGCTCCCTACAAATTTACAAATATGTCGCTTAAAACAAATAGCCAGTGAATCCTCGATGTTTTCGTAGATTTTTGATTATTTTATAGTTGATAGTTGATTACTACGTCCTACGTTGTTGTTGTGTACTACATATTCTTTCTAAGGTTTCTAGCAGCTCTTACGCCAGACGTCCTCCGATTGACCACGATTCAAACAACAGGTAAATATTAAACCAATAACAGGTTTTCTTTTATTTATTTAATAATGCTTTCTAATATGTAGTTTAACTTTAATAAAAATATGTAAAACACGCTCGCTTACAATAAAAATGAATCGCAGAATGTGTTTCTAAGCGCAAATCTCGAGAACAGCTGAACCGATTTCGCTAATTCCTTTCTTAGAATATTCCTTGAAGAACAAGAATGATTCTTCCTCAGAGAAAAATGGAAGTAATATAAATTAAAATATTTACTTTATAGGTCTGATATACCACGGATAACACCGCGGGGCGCAGCTAGTTCCCAATAAATCATAAAAACAATAATTTAAAGTAAAAAAAAAGAAAGAAATATAGTTTAAAAAGCGTTCTTCAATAAATTTTGTTTTTTGAAATCAATATTAATTAAACGTGTTTTTTTTATTTCTTAACTTTAATTAATTTTATTTTTGAATTGACAACTATACTAAGAATAAAGTTGCAGTTTCAATGCCCTAATAGTACTTGCCTGTTCATGACAAGATCAACTAACAATAATGTAAAAATATTCTATTTTTAATTATGTGTCTAAATTTACTTGATTAAATGACTTATAATAATAGTATTTAAACTGAATTGTATGTATTATAATTTTTAATTATATTTTATAAGAACATACCTGGATATCTTTTATCAGTTTATATAACTGATAAAAAATTTCCATGTCTGTTCAAGCTACTACTATTAAAGTCATAATCGTATCTTAAATTTTTAATTTGTACAATGCTGTGAGCATAATACCTTTGTCATAAAAATTAACTTGGTTTTCTATAACAACAGATTATGCAACCAGCGCACGAGAGGAATTCTCCGAGTTCTCTGAAAATCGGCCATTCAGTAGCCAACATCAACCGTACAGTAAGGTATATACATATGTCTTTCTAAAAAACTAATTTTTACGTTGGTTTGTTAGTTCGATTTTGCATGTGAGTAATTGTTTTATTTTTTTACGGAAGAGAAGACAAGTGGCCAGATGGTCCACCTAATGGTAAGTGATCCTGTTGTCCATAGTCACACGCAACATCCGAATAGTCGCGAGTGAAGAGTTGTGAGAGAATAGGTTTATTGGGTAGGATGAGGTCAGAATTAATAATTTATAGGGGAAAGGAGTCGAAAAAGAACACGGTAGATATGGCCATCCGGCAACCCCAAAAGTCAAGCATACTTTATTTTAATCCGACTTTATAAAGGGCAGTAATACTTCCCCGAGCGAGCATAGCCATAGAAGTGCAGCAAAGGCTGTGAAAGTGTGTTATGCTCTATCACCTGGTCCTTATTAGCCATTATCTGTAATTTCATCAGTTTTATAATGTCTTGTGAAAATAACTTGTAAAAGAAAAAAGTACCTGAGTAAATTTTACTTCGTATCATATAATTTTATTGAATAGTTTACATCTGTAAACTGTTATAAGTAGCCAAATGCAAGCAGCTCAATTAATTTAAATTGAACTTTTGGAATATGACTAAATCCATAAAATAAAAAAAATCCACAATTTTCATTTTTTTTTTATATTTTAAGCTTAGTGGATTTGGAGAGCACTAAAGGCTAATTTTTATAATACAAGTTTTTTTTTTCACAGAATACCAACGTAGTTCAAGATAAATATTTGCAAAAAAGAAAACATTTAACTTCTTTAAAAAGGAAAAAGAATAACTTTGAAAATCCAGTACAAAATCATCACAGTTCATGTTACTTGCAACCGGTCAGTGTTGATAAACATATTTCTGTCGACCAGGAAAGATGCTACGACGAAACATTCGATCCAGTTGTACTACGGACCGACGACTATTGTACCAAAACTTTAAGCAGAGTACGGAAGAAGAATTTGCAGAGGAATAACCGATTACAAAAATCAGAAAGTTTAAGAGACAAATTGTCTTGCGTGGAAGCCTACGACAGCTATGAAAAGCCCAATTACCCGGAAGTAAATTACGATGAATCCCATAAGATGTCTTATTTACAGCTGGTGGAGGGTAGCTTTATTTCAACATCCACCAGGAATATCAATCAAGTTTCCAATTATCATGAAAACTTTTACACGATCGACCATAGAGAGGATCTTTCTAAGCATAAACAATATGTATACGCTGATATGACCCTGAGCAATCATAATCTAAAATTTAAAAATACAGTCAACTCAAACAAACACTTATAAAACATTCGCTATGTAAAGTATGCCAATACTAATATACACACTAGCTGTAGCTGTAGAAGTACCTTACTATTTGACGACAGACATGTGATGACGACGCTACAAATCGATATCGACGTCTAACAGGAGTTTCAAACAGGTATATATTTATAAGACTTTAGTAACTACTGTCTAAATGTCTGCCATATAAAAGCCCAAAGCATACCATGCTATTTTAGCGACTTATGCGATGCTTTCACTGCCTGCAACAACCATGCAATCCTAATTTCTGAGAGTTGGCTAAAACCTCTTTAGTATGTTCTTGCTTGCCGGAATTATCCTTGTGTGTAATGATCGTTTAGGTAAAGCAGGAGGAGGCGTCGCTATGTACCTGAGAAGTGATATCCTGAATTATACAACGTCTGCTGACTTTTTCTTTTTGAAAGTAATAATCAAAGATACAAATATTGTCATTGCTGCTGTTTACTACCTTTCTAATTCTAACTTTTTCACCGCCTGGTTCTAAAACCTTTAGTATAGAGTATCCTCACCGTGTTATCATGGGTGACTTAAAGAGCAATATATTTGCTTCAATATCTTGTCGTACCTACAAACTTCTAAGAGAAGTAAAACATAAAAACATCTTGGCTCAACCATATGAGCCAAGGTGTTTTTATGTTTTACTTCTCCAAGAGACCCATAATAACCTCTCCAGAACTACTTTGTATAATCATATGCATGAAGTCTAAATAAATAATCGATATGACTATACGAGATTATTTCACAATTTTTAGGGTTTCCGGTTTTCTAGTCATTATTATATATACATATATTGTTTAAGCGGATGTGGCGTATACAATTCGATTTTTGAAGGTTTGGTTGTAGCACGTGTTCCCTACGTGCAAAACTGCGGAAAGAACGAGATTAGAGGCAGTTCTGCTAAAAGGACAGTACCTTTATTCCTTCACCTATTTTCTCCTGCTTCTCTGGACACCTCTAGCACGAACTTAAGCACTCCCTTTGAGACTTCTTTAAACGAAATTTGCGGAGCGGTAGTAATTAGAAAAATTATGAAAGCAAGCGAATCTCGATTCGATATTCCATGGCCTAAGTAGAAAGTAAGTCAATACTTTCTATTTAGGCCTTGGAAATAAAAATTCTCAAGGTTGTATTTTTATAATGTATATAAAATAAGTAAATTGCATCATGTATAAACAGTTACAAATGAAAACTATCTTTCCTTAAAAGGCCAAAATCAGCAAGATTTTTATTTTAGTTCATAATATGTTCATATATTTCATGGGTAATCTTTAAAATATGTTTCTTAATTCTATGACGGCATCTTTTTTTTATTTCTTGCAGTCAGTTGAGGAGTAGATTAATATGTCAAATCAAATTCTTGGTGCAGGAAAGGACTTCTGAAATCTCCAATATTGACTCTTCAAAGTAATAATGCTCTGACCGCCTGTGACACCATTGGGATGCAATGATGCGATTTGGAAAAAAGATGTCATTTTGTATGTACTTCATACATGTTCTATCGATAAAATTAATGAGATCGATAATTAAAAATAAATAAAAGTTACACCAATATAACTTTTGTAAACTATATGTAATGAATTTGCAATTAACCATTATACTTAAAGTAGAATTAAAATGTTAGTACTTTAGTTAATAACTTTTGAGACTTATAATTATTGTAAATAAAGTAGTTAGAATAGCATTAAAGGGTAAGCATAAATAAAATGCATTAAGTATTTATTACTTTGTGATTTTTTTTATTATTTATAACATTTTACAATAAAATGTGATATTATAGGGACCAAATATTACATTAAGTAGATGTTTATTTAAGACGAAATACAGTTAAGCAGCGCATGTGAAATGAATGGATGTATGAAATTTAAATATGCTCTTTACTAAAAAACCAACCAATAGCGTGTCGGCCACGGACATGAAAGGTTTCCGTAGCCATCTGATGGCCTATCAGATCGCTTGACAAAATAAATACCAACAAATTTCATTTTGCGGTTGACTCCATGCATCTTGTTAGGATGACTGTAAGAACATAAATATATCGAGATCGAGTTGTATAAATAATATAAAAGAAACTGCAATAATATTAGCAGTCAGCCCGTTGACTATATATTAGACACTCTATAGATATCACATATAGTCCGGGCTCGTACTCCACCGTTTCTGGATCGATTGTCGCATAAGTTGGTGTAAAGATGTAAATTGAGGATCTAAAAGTTAATTTTTAGTTTTATATAAAAAATGTCACAACGAAAAATACGACTTATATACACACTCCATCGTCTGGGGTATCCTTGGAAAGGTCACTCAAAATGCAACAAAAACTGCCGTGATACCATGTAGATCCAACCCTCCAGTCTCGAAATATCTTTAAAAAAATTAAAATTAGAAGGTTAATAGTAAGGCTTTACTTTTCAAATATTATTACAATATTTTTGAAAAAAAAAATGTCCTATATACCCCTTAATGAGTATTTACAATTAAAACTATAGCAGACTCGGTATCATACATAGTTATTTTTCTCGACAAACTTATGTACTCACAGACGTCCTAACAAAATTATGGAGTCAACCGCAAAATGAAATTTGTCGGTATTTATTTTGACAAGCAGTCAGACGGACAATCGGATTGCTACGAGACCCTTTCATGTGCGTACCCGACACGCTCTTATCCAATTTTTGGAACGAAGTTACTTATGGGACATTGCGGAGTGGTATCCTAACCGGTAAAATACGTCCGTAACGTAAATTTTATTGTATCTCTAATTTATTTATTTATCTAGTCTTTATTGTAAATCCATGTATCTGCCAGTCAACCTATGGTTTGCTGACATTATGTAGTAGGCGCAACAACAAAAAAGACTAAGAGCAATCTCAATCAACCAACAATGAATTTTAGTAAAATAATTACGAAATTTAAATACATAGTCAGATAGACATATACATACATATACAATATACATAAATCATATGCGTTTATATTCAAAATAGCTATAAATATATAATTACACACATACATACATACATAATACAAGTATTCAGAGTTTGATGGTAGCATTAGAAAAATGATGATGTAATAATCTTTTAAACGAGCCTTTGCAAGATGCGTGTCTAGTGTTATCACGCAAGGAGTTCCAGAGTTTTTCAGCTTTAATTGTGAAGGAGTTACCCAAGAACTCGGCGCAGTGTATAAGAATGCGAAGCTTATTACTGAGTGCTGATCGAAGTACCCTATCGTGGGATGTAGAGAGATATACGAACTTGTCTGTAAGATAAGAAGGCGAAGATGGTTCGTTCAAAATAGAATATAGAACAAGAAGAATTCTGGAATTGCGCCTTCGCCGGATAATAAACCAATTTAGTTCAGATCTGAGTTGAGAAACATGGTCGTACTTCCGTAGACTGAAAACAAAACGAATACAGTTATTTAGAAGGCGTTCCAGTTTGTTTAGATGGTCTTGGGATAAGTCTGAGCCAAACACGTCAGCGTAATCAATTATGGGTATTATCAATGTTTGGACAAGCATTACTTTGGTTTGAAGAGGGAGAAAATATTTTAGACGATAGAAAATGTTTAAGACGTAATGAAGCAACAACTTTGCGACTGATTTCTTTTTTTATGGTATTACTATAAGGTATCGATACTTTGTTATAACGTATTGGAGGTATACCGTTCATATCAATTCTTGCCAACAAACTGTGGCTTCCTACCTACATTGCTTTGCATTTCAGCGGATTGTCAATAACACGAAGACTATTTGTTGACTATTTTCAAATTTGAATTTATTGATTAATCGCATTAAGTATGTCATCAAAGTTGGACTGAACTTATAACTGTAAATCATCGGCATATAGATAGTACGAGCAATTCATTTCGGAAGTGATCATGTTTATAAAAATTGAGAAAACAATAAGGGTTAGTATACCGCCCTGCGGAACGCCAGCATTAACTTTTACCCAAGCCGAGGTGTTTTCACCCACATTAACTGATTGCTGGCGATAGCGAAGATATGATGCGAACCATCTCAAGGCAGTGTGAGTAAAATTATAATAGGAAAGGACGGAAAGGAGTATCATCAATAAGTACCATCACTGTCAACTTATTTTCCTCCATGCCAACTCTCAGATCGTCAGTAACTTTAATTAGGGCAGTGGTAGTTCTATGACTGGAACGAAACCCAGACTTAATATTACTCAGTAGGTAATATTTTGAGACATACCGGGAAATTTGCTTATGAACACAGGCCTCTAAAACTTTGGACAGGAAGGGAAGAATTGATATAGGCCGATAATGATTTGGGAATTTACGATCGGAAAATTTGTGCAAAGGACGGACATGAGCCTTTTTCCACAGACAAGGAAATTCACCAGAATCCAGGGAAAAATTTATGCTCTGTGACAAGGCAGGAAGAAAAGGGTCAAGTATAGTGACTATCATAAAGCTACTGATCTCATCACACCCCACTGCCTTAAATTTAATAGCTAATACAGCCTTGTTTATGTCTTCCTGACTAACGGGAAGAAATTCAAAAAATCGATGTTATTGAGAATGCTTAATGACAAAGCTTAATGGACGCTATTAGTTTGAGATTGGATTTTAGAATACATCAGGTTAGAAGTAGCAAAATATTTTTTTAATTTCGTCAAGGGCCTGGCGGTACCATAATCCGTAATTGGACGTTTACCTATTTCGACGGACTTAAGAAATTTCCATATATTAGATGGAGAAGAATTAACAATACTATTATGGAAATATTGGCGTTTTACGGCCCGTACTATCTGATTATACCTATCCCTTGCCTTTTTAAAAAGTGACCAGTTTTCCTCCGTTCGATCTTTCTTAAATCGAAGAAAAGCTCGATTGCGCCTTGTCGTCGCAATCCTTACGCTCTCTGTTATCCACGGTGCCGGCGGACGTTTCAGTCTCAACTGTCTAAAAAACTCGAGGACTGTTGTTGTTGTCATGAGTGTTGTGAAATTGAGATCATAAACATCAATTTATAACTTGACGTAGTCCATCTTAAAGAAGTTGCGTAAATGAAATGTCGAAGGAGATAGTTAAAGAGGGTTAAGCTTATAAGAAGCATAAATTAAATCTTGTCGCAAAAATCCCGGTGCGAGTATCTGACCATGTGTTTCCACATAGTCAGGAGAAGCAGTTAAAATTAAATTAATCAGAGAATCATCGATCCCAACATTGTGATGAGTTACCATTAAAGGGAGAATTGAGAGATTGACCGACTCAATGATTGTTTGAAGCTTTGTGGAGTGATGTGTGGTTTTCATCACATCGGTATTAAAATCACCCATGATCACGCAGTGTGCGTACTCAGTACAGATACTCTCGAGAGCCGTTTCTAACTCGGCGAAATAGACGACAGATGGTGGACAATACACAATACCCAGAATCATACCTGTACCTTTGACATTTACTTCTACAAACAAATGCTCAGAGGAGCCAGAATAATCAGACAGAGACTTTATAATAATTTTAGATGGGAACGATGCAAGTAAATATATGGCTACACCTCCCCCTCCTTTTCCGATACAGTCATTCCTGAACAGAACGTACCCTGGTAAGGAGTACAAACTGGAATGCAAAGTTGGCTTTAACCAGCTTTCCAATATCAAAATTGCGTGTACACCGGTAGATGGAAAAGAAGATACTTGGGATACTCTAAACATTTATGTGGCAGATGATGAAAAACTTGTTCCTTGTTAAAAAGACACTTTCGAGCTGTTCTTGTAAATTGGGCTCGCTACTATTACTGGAATTGTAATAAAAGTTAGAGAAAGATTTATATCTTCTGCTCAATGATATAATTCAGTATCTGACATAATGAATAAATATTATAATATATAAATACTATTGTGTATATAAAAAAAACTTTTGAAATAATATATACTTAAAAGTTAATAGTAAAAAAAAGGAAAAACACTATTGAATATTACCACCCCATCAGTTATCTGCTATTAAAACATTTTTTCTTTTTACAAAAAAGAAAATAGATATTAGAAAGAGAAAAAGAAACAAACATTCACAGAAAATGAAAACAGTACATTAAAAATATTAAAATTGATAAAGCCATTGGCTTAGTGATACTTAGAATTATAAAGTCACTAACCAATCGTGTGTATAAAGTATTGTAATCAACACAAAGAAATAAATACAATGACTGTTATATATAAAAAAAAACATCAATAACAATTTCCAACAAAAAAATATGCGCATCGGATAAAAAAAAGAAAACAACAGGTTAACACCATTCCATCACCTATTAAACTATTTCATTGTCCTTAAAGACAAAAAAAATATCGCTAATATAATAATCTAATGGATAGTTATAGGGATTACTGGTTACTGTTTATTTATTTATATATTCATTTATTATTTATTTATTTATTATTTCAGTTTGCTATTATTATTATATATTATTCATAAACCATTGTTAACAAAATAAAGGGGTTAAGCTAATTTCGTAAAATAGTTTGTTTACTGTGACAAATATTTGTATTTTTAAAATGTATTAGAAGTTGGCTTAAAATTATTTTACAAAGATTTTACTTAGAGATGGCAACATGGAAATAGGCCTATAGTTCTCGGGGTCATTTTTATCGCCACTTTTATACAAGAACACTATCTTAGTAAGATTCTTCAGAAGAAGACTCTTCATAAGATCGGGAAAAGTTACCGAGTCTACACATTTATTAAAAATATTACAAAAGATATACTGGACTATAAGGCATTGTCGTCTTAATTTAACAGATATGCCGCATAAGTCAACAGTACTCTTAATATTGGTAGTTCTGAATACTTTTGTTACATAATTTTCTGACACATGTGTAAATTTAAAATGTTGATCACAAAGGGATGTATTACTTTCTAATATAAAATAGCAATAAAATGGGGAGGAGCGTGTAATA
>JAOCPS010405517.1:0-12172 GCA_025505425.1 Graphium colonna | reverse complement strand
CGCTTGTCACGGGTACGGGCAACCAGTCC
Organism: Graphium colonna; assembly: GCA_025505425.1. Lineage (NCBI taxonomy): Eukaryota > Metazoa > Arthropoda > Insecta > Lepidoptera > Papilionidae > Graphium > Graphium colonna. The sequence goes on along the minus strand of JAOCPS010405517.1, from coordinate 12,143 downwards.
ACACATTTCTCGGGCCGCGCAGGAGACGTTATTGGTCTACAATAATATCATGCACGCAGAAGAAGCGTTATTATTGGTCCACAATAATATCACGCACGCAGAAGAAGCGATATTATTGGTCCACAATAATATGACGCAATACTTGTAAGCTATTTCGAATCTTCTGGTATATTAGGTGGCCAATTATCTTTTTCATTTATTTATTTGTACAGGATTCCGGCAGTACTTACATTCAAAACAAGTAATATATAAAAGTTCCAATGCCTCTGTGCAACCTTAATACGTGACACAGCATAGTTAAATGTGTTTCATTTAAAATGTAAAAATCCAATGGATTAAGATTTAAACTTGAAGTCAGATTTTAAAATGATTATTAATAAAAACAATTTTAATTTTCTGCTTAGTGCATTATTGAGGTTAGACGTCTTTGGTGGCATTTGCAGAAAATAATAATTTAAACTGTTAAAATAAATAAAGTTTAAAAAGTTAAAATTATTGTGAAAAAGTGTGAGACGCTTTGTAATATCTTTTTCATATCTATATATAGATTTTTCTTTGTCATGTAATAAGCAAATTATTTGCAAATAAACAATTTTGCGGCTATAAATTATTATATTAAGATATTAGGGGCCAGGATAAATTAATTCACATCTTATTTGGTCAAAGAGGATCAATAAACATAACTTATTTTTGGGGAATGTTTTAGTCTAGACATATTTCATAATAAATAGCAAATCACCCATAAATATATTATTGCATGTCTATGTATTATTTTCAGCATTTCATAACATCATGCCTGTACATGGCACACAGACATACAGAGCATATTTTTTTAGCAATATAATCTTTGAGATAATATTGCAGTATCAGATGAACTACTGGTAGTTTTTTCTAACAATAATTTAGTGTAATCACATATATATTGAATAACGTAATTTGACATTTTGATTCTTATGATCAGAGAAAATTTATTAAAATCTGTTAGGTAGCTTGGCTTTATTAGAAAATAAGGCAAATAAAATTTATTTCTATATTTTCAGCAAACATAATTCTCATATATCACAGAAGCATAAATTTTATTTTAATTTAAAAACTTTGCAACAATACATATCCATAAACAAGCCTCAAATTATGAAAAAATTTCTCAGTTAAATAGAAAATTACTCAAATGAAATAAACCCTATTTACTGCATATACAGGTCATTCTAATCTCAGTCAGTTTTCTCCATTGAATGCACATGTTTTATTCAGTCAATAAGTATTGAAGCATCCTTGGTAAAAACTAACTTCAATAGTGAAGGCCTAAATCTTTATAATAAAGCTGAAGAATTATCATATTTAAATGTTTAACTTTACTCTCTGGAACTATCAGTGAGAATATTTTTATTGTATGTGATAGCTAAATTTATTTAAGTAATATCGCAATATTTACAGGTGCTACACTATAACCTTTAGGAACTTGTGTAAACATACTATTTAAACTTGTAAAATTGTAAGTTAGTTTATTATGTACTATGATGACTTAACTCTTTTTAGCATTGCAACAAACCGTAGTGGTTTTTAAATGATACTTGTATGCTTATAAGTAATTTAACTTTACTCAATAAAGAGAAAAAATATATAAAAAATTTTGTAAAAATATTTTACCACACACTATATTGCTATAATTGCTTGCAACTTAAGTCAGAGCGAGGTATGATTTTGCTGAACTGAAAATTGCTAGATTTTGTAACTACTCCTCCATTTATGATGACTTTGCTATACCCAAGATATACCATATATAATCTGTTAATTATCAATTATAACATTTCCCTTGTGTGCAAATATTAAACGCAAATAAACATTTTTTTTAAATAGTGTATACATTTATTTTAATATAATATTTTTTATTGATTTTTTGTTCTATAAAATAAGTGTAAAATATTAAAAATAATCATGAAATATATTAAACTGAGTCATTTACTGGTCATTATTTTTTTCTACGACTAAAACTTAGGTTATAATCTACCCACAAAAGTGTATTGTAACATTAACATTCTGATATAAATAAATTAATATATAATGCTAAGTAACTGAGTTAATATCGTGCAGCATATTTTTATTATACCACATGAAAATGTTGAATTTCGAAAATGTTTAAAATTGGCAAAATATTCTCGAGTACTTAATAATAAGTAAAAAAGGTAAATATTATTTTATAAGTATGTTATAATATACAAAGAGCAATAATTTACTTAATCATTTAATCAATTATACATCACTCATTATTTAAATAATCTTAAAATATTAGTGAAAATACTTACTATGTCATATTCTTAATAAATTGTAGTATGTAGATTCAGCCGCAAACTTGTCCAACAGTAGTAAGCCACAGTCACCTCAATATTTTAAACAATAAAACAGTATTACAACTAGTAACGTAAATAGATAAATATTCAACTTCATATACAACCTCGCTCGTATCAAAACAATAAAAGAATGACAAAAACAAAGTACACGTCCGAACAGCACAGGCACAAGTTGCTGACAGCCAACACACAGCCAACTAAACTACATAGAATAAAAAAAATATACACAACCTGTTGCCTAGTAGAAGACAAGACAGGTCGTAACATGCACGATAATATCGTTCTCCTTATCATAGAGCATATGTTAAAACGAGATAGAATAATAACAAACGATGACAAGAAAGCTCACACGGAGTTTTAAGCTAAGCTAAATAGTGCTGAGTATATTAACTCGGCAACAGTTTTTTTTAATAAAAGTGAGTTTTTATATTTCTATTTATTCTGTAACAAAGAACAAAGATTTTAGTACCAAGAAAAAAAGTTCAGTTTGCTACATAATTTGAGTTACAACCTCATAATATGGCGGCCACTGACGAGACGTCCCGGCCAACTTCCAGCGGTGTGCGGGGGAAATTTTGCGTTGTTGCCGCAGTTTCTATACATTTAAGGTCGCATTTTGAAAACCTCGCGCACAATACCTCATCACCGCATCCATATTGACGTCTCGTCAGTGACCACCTATAGACAATTTTAACAAAACAAGAGATTTATTACTTCAACAATATCAATTTAGTAAATAAATTAGATACACTATACAACACACATACATTTCGATTTCTTAATCATTTTATTTAACTCGTTATGTTATTATGTTTAAAATAGCAGCAACATTCAATATAACATGTTTGCTAGTAGTTTCCTCTTCATACTAATATAATTATTTATATGTTAGTACCACTTTTCTTGTTTTATGTGTTTCTCAGCATATCGTTACCCAAACACTTACTACCCGAATGCTTACTAATTAATTTCGGTGATATAGCAACCGTAGTGATAAAATTGAGACCCCGCAGGGGTCGGAAACACGGAGAAAATGATATTTGCTAAATAAAAAACATAACTATACAAATTAATAAACAAAACACAAGATTGATCCACAATACAAATTTCAAAAGCAGCAATTCATGGATATTTTTTATAAGAATATTAATGTTAAAACAATGTATATTGAGTACCTACAATGTATGTTTATTTTTGGCAACTTATAAGTTTAATTACACATATATTTTTTTAATTGTATAAATCTGTATAAATTTAATGTAACTAATGTTCTGCGGGGTGGTTTACTGATGCCCTGTGCTTTACGGGTTTCTAATTGAAATTAGAAGTTTTAAGTTAGTTAGTTAGTTAGTTTCTAAATAATTTAATAAATAATTTGTTTTTGTGAGTACAGGCCACAGCCACAACACAATCGGATAAACAACGGAGTTGACTTGTTTGTAGCTGTCAAGAATAAGAATATAAGACAGACTTCATATGCTATGTAAAACTACAACTGTAATTTGTTAAACAGCTAAACTGTAAAACCTTTTTTACTTAATCTTGACATTGGCGGAATCATCAAGTTCCACTTGATGGAGCCACAATATCAAAAGTGGAGGTGCCAAATGTCTTTCCACACTACAAATTTGTAGCAGAGCGTGGTAAAATAACGTCAACGACGAGTTATCGCTTTATTGCACCATTGACCAAGTCAAATTTCGACACTTGCTGCCTATAAGCGCAAGCCGTCCTAATCAAAAATGACTATTGGTATATCGTAAACGGCGACAAAATATTGGCACCTAACACTTAAGCGTGAGGCAAAAAAATCGTTCAAGAAGATATGAAGGCACGAGTCGAAATTTTACTTATGTTGTCACCGTCTGAATTAAAACAAATTAAGATCTTCTGAATGCCGAAAGCGGCATGGGACAAATTAAAAGCTACTTACCAAAATACTGGGCCTGCAAGGAAAGCAACCTTGTTGAAACAATTAGTTCTGAAGCGAATAGCTGCTGATGAAGACATCCGTGATCATATTAATAGTTTCATAGATATAGTAGACAAACTCGCCGACATGGAGATAAAAATACCTCCCGAACTGTTAAGCATTATGTTATTATACTGTTTGCCAACAAGTATTGAAATTTTAGAATAGACGGTACAGAGAAAAGACGAACTGTAGTACCTTGAATTTCAAAAAAAGAAACTGCCAACTTCATACCAAATAAAAAACCCAATGACATCATGGAGTAGCACCATACACATAGCCACATAAACGAAAGAGATCTAAAAAAGATAGCTACTAAATACCTTATGTACGGATTGAAAAATTTAACTAATCAACAATTAGCAAATTGTGAGACCGGCATCAAAGGGACGCTGTCCATATTATTCACAAGGCATGATGAGCTTTACACAACAGAAGAGCTAGAAATAATACATAGCGATGTGAGACAATTACAGGCTATTATACGTTACTGTCACGTATGTATATTTTATAAAGAAGAAAACTGAAGTACTTAATGCTTTCAAAATTTGTAGATACGTTTCACATCAAAAAGAACAAACATTTGCAATCAGATAATGGCACTAAATATCACAACAAGGAATTGACGATTTCCTGAAACTGAAATTCAAATAAAATTGACGACAGTTTACACCTCGCAACAAAACGGGACAACTAAAAGGAAGAACAGATCCTTGTTGCACAAACCCAGATGCTGACTGATCGAAGGAAACGCTGCCCAAAAGTTATGGGCAGAAGCGGTAGCTACAGCTAATTACCTAATTAATCGTAATCCTTCGAAAGCATTATATGGCGAAATACCATGCACAAAATGGACAGGCCGAACACCATCAGAGAATCATCATCAAGTTTTTGGCAGAAAAACTTTCGTCTTAAAAAAGAACAGGGAAGGCAAGCTAGCACAAAAAACTAACGACGGTATATTCATGGGGAATGAATGAATGAAATGAATCACTAAAGGATTCAGAGTATACTTACCTGAAGACGATAACGTGGTGATAAACAGGGCCATCAAAGTCAAACACAAGATGTATTATGAAGAAATGAACACAAACTATGATCATCTTTTAAACAAAAACAATCAAAAAGTTATAAATGGAAATAGAATTCAAGAAAATAGCGAAAGATGCGATGGATGAGAACGAAAATTTTTAATACCTTCAAAAATTGTAAAGGTAACAGAGAGTGGAAAGCCACAGAGAACAAGAGGTCCCCCCAACGTGAAAGAACTCCAAAACAAATCTCAGAAATTTCCAACCAGTCTGATGAAAATAATGATGACAAATATTGGCATAAAGGCATAAAAGCTGAAATTAGAGCACACGTCAAAAATGGAACCTGGGAAATCAAAAAGAAATCCAAGGATAAGAAGATTGTAGACTACAAGACGGTTCTAAGAAACAAAGATGGACCTGATACCAGCCTTACAAAAGCCGGGCTTGTTGCACGGGATGTCACCTAGCGGCCTGGCATAGACTACCATAAAACTTATGCAACTGTCGCGAAACTAAGCTCAATCAGATCTGTAATTGGAATAGCAGTCGAAAAAGGGTTAAAACTAAATCAAATGGACATTGCTACATCATACCTAAATGGTGAACTAGAAGAAAAAATAGTAATGAATTACCCTGATTATCTAGAAGTCTACTTAACAGAAATTATAGTTGGCGAAAGTTCTAAAGACGATTTGACGATCTACAATTAGACAAAAGAAATACTAAAGGACATGAAGAGTATTCCTAATGAAAAAGCGTTTTGCCTGATTAAGGCACTATACGGATAGGCTGGGAAGACGCAGGGAGGCAATGGAATAAGAAACTCGACACAGAATTAAAGCACATAGGGTTTAAAGAGAAATCAAGATTATAATAGTTATCTATGTCGATGATCTGTTGATTGCCTACTCGTATAAACCAAGAAAACTTAAAGAAGCAATGGATCTGTTAAATTCATAATTCGAGTTAAAAGATTTGGGAACACTTAAACGACTCATAGATATAGACGTATCAATCAACAAAAGTTAATTGAAAAGTTCAGGATGGAAGAATGCAAACCCGTAGAGCCTGGTCTCAAATTAGAGAAAGGTAGAAAATATGGAATTCCACAATTTCTGTATAAGAATTTAATCGGTACATTAATATATTTGGCAATAGCAACGCGACCTCGCATCATGTTTGCTATAAGCTACCTTTCGTAGTCTAACGACTATTACATTGAAGAGCACTTCAAGTGCGCAAATACTTCGATATCTGAAGTCAACAAAAAGCATCGGTTTAACTTTTAATAAAGCTAATGAAGATTTATACGGCATGGCAGATGCTGACTGGGTTTCATGTAAGCTCGATCGCAAATCATTGTCAGGTTATTGTTTTAAATATGCTGAAACAGCCATAAGTTGGATGTCAAAGAAACAAAAGAGCGTAGCTTTATCTACAGCAGAGGCAGAGTACGTAGCTTTGACTGAAGCTGCAAAAGAAATCATTCACCTAAAAAATCTATACAATGAATTGGGAGCAAACTTGGAGCGCATAGTCATACTGAATGATAATCGAGCAGCTCAAAACTCTGAGCCAAAACTCAATGGTGACTTCAAAGTCAAAATATAGTGACTGAAGGTGCACTTCATTAGGAACTATATCCAAGAAAGACAAGTAGAGGTCAAATATTTGCGAACCGAAGAGATGGATGCAGGCTTGTTGACCAAAGCTTTAGCTGGCCCTTGACTGGTGGGATTACGCAACAGTCTTGAACTTTCCAAATGACCGCGATGGTGCTGTGAAGAGGAATGTGAGTACTGGCCATAATACAATCGGATAGACAATGGAGTTGACTTGTCTGTAGCTGTCAAGAATAAAAATATAAGACAAACTTCATGCGCTATGCAAAACTGGAACTGTAATTTACTTAATGTAAAAATAAATTAATTTTGGTGCATAATGTCTTTCCACTATACGTTATTACTTCTATGTTTAAAAAACTTATGCGAAAACTTTGAAGGCTAAGGATTAAGGTAGTGGCACCTATAGATGACAGTAACCTAAAGGTGACAAATGTGAAGGAGAAATATAATGGCAAAAATGAAAAAAGAGGCGGGTCTTTTTGTTTTATTACGTAGGCTACTCTGAATCTTCTGCCCCGTGTTCCATGTGTAAACATTGAATATGGCCAAACTGTTTCTGACTGGTGCGTTGTTTTGTTGAGACCTACACAACAAGGCCGGCAACCTTAAAATAACAGGCTGTCTTAAGGTTCATTGTAACTGTCATCTATAAGATCATTACTTTAAAAATGTATTAGTCAAACAAAAACGTTTTATTTTAAAATTACGACAGCAATGGCGCCAAAAAAACTTCAGTATGATGAAGCAGAGATTGCGCGCGCATTTGCAGAAGTGGCTAGTGGAATGCCTGTTTATGCAACGGCAAAGAAGTGGGGCGTGCCTAGATCTTCTCTTTGCAGTAAAGTTAAAAGATATTAATCCAATTTCTCAAAAAATGGAGGTTACAACAGTATGGGGTTCCAGAGTTATAAACCCCGCCGGCAGTGTGTTACTTGACGCAGCCGAGGAGAAAGGGTTCGAGGTGCTAGGCCCAGACGAGCCTATGCACATCCCTACAAACCCCTCGTACACACCCGACGTGATCGATGTGGTACTGTGCCACAAAATATCAACGCCTGTGTCGCTCGTCGTCTTATATGACGCGGACACTTGCCGTTGCTCATAACCTCATGAGCCTGGACGCAGACTCAGTAGCTTCAAGGGGCCTCCGATCCCGAACTAATTGGGAGGCCTATGGGAGGGCACTGTCTACTTTTTCATACGGCGCTCCTATCTCAACACCGGAAGACGTAGAAGGGGTGGCTCGCAGCATCAAGATACAGGAGGAGCTGAGAGCCGCCAAAACGGTGTTTGAGAAGGAACGCCGTAAATACATGCTCCCCCGTAGGCTTTTCGATAGGCTTAAGGAAAAGAGGCGCCTACGGAAGCGCTGGGCCTGCACACGCTGCCCACGAGTCAAGGCAAGACTCAATAGGCTTACCGAGGAGTTGTCGATAGAGTGACGTAAGCATAGAGGGAAGGTATAGGAACGCTACCTAGAAGGTGTTGCGGAATCCCAAACCGTCCTCTACAAACTCAATCGACAACTCACTCGTTCCACCCAGCCCAACGGCGTGCTATAGCCCAAGAAAGGACAGATATCATGGCACAGTACCTTTAATCACAATTTGTTCCAGCTGGCAGGAGATGAGTTCATCTCGCCAACTGAGGTGCGCAAGGCACCGGGACTGGATGGCATTACGACTCTTGCCATCCAACAGTTGCTTTCCAAGCTGTTGGCTGCCAACGTGACACCCGCAATCGTGCGGCTAGTTGCATCTTGCCTAGAAGGGCGGAGTTTCGTCGTGCAAGTTAACGGTGCCATGTCGACAGCCCGAACGATCAAAGCCGGCGTTCTCCAAGGGAGCTGTGTCTCACAACGCCTGTAGACGGTATACACCGACATTCCAACTCGGCAGCAACCCGAGTCAGAATGCTGTTGGCCCTATATGCGGAAGACAGTGGGTTCTTCACCTCGTCAAGTAATGCGGCGTATGCAGCGAGAAAGATGCAGCGCAAACTAAACCGAATGGCTAGACAAATCTCTCATCATCAATAATCTACATCAGACGGATCCGAGACCAACCAGCCGTGAAGCTGCGTGGTCAGGTGATCAACACCACGGATGTCGTAACGTATCTTAGATGCCGGATAGACCGCTCGCTGCGAATGGTTCCACAGTGAACCACGTGGTTCACCAGGTCGCGGCGGCGCGAGCTATGCTCCGACCTGTTCTGGCGTCCAAGTTGCTGTTGCGTACTAAACTAGGTATATACAAAACCTGAGTACGTTCGCGACTGACCTACGCAGCTCCGGCATGGTACGGTCTGGTTTCAGAGTCTGGCAGGCAGAGGCTAGAGGTGCAGCAGAATCTCGCGCTACAAGCAATCGTGGGAGCGCAGTGATTCGTCAGAAATGACGTTATTGCTAAAAACTTAAGAGTCGAGCCAATATCGAGTTTCGTGGCCCGTACAGCGCGTCGCATGTTCGACAGCGCAAATAACGGAAAAGGAACACCACAATCACCGACGTGATCATCGGCGTAAAATCTTCCCTATGGCACCGCGACAGCGGTCATGGAGGGGTCATTAGGCCCACAACCGGCTGGCCATCGCCAGTCCGAGTGTATGCCCAAAAAAAGAGGGACGACGCGAGCGGATACTGCCCACAACTCCACTTCCGGTTTTTCTTTCTTCAGCCAAAAGCTGGAAAAGTTCTTGCAGAACGACGATGTAATACTATATACAAAGAAGGGTGAAAAGACAAAAAGAGTGCCTGACCATCTTGTTCAATGGTAATATAACCAGCTTAGATACTCGAAGCGTATGCACTATACATTTTATTGGATATACATTTTAGAATATTGGTTTAGTGTTTAGTAAAATACATTGATTGTCGATTTCCCATCTCATTTTACATTTGAATATTTTTGTGGAAATTTTTATCTTGTTTCACCCAGCAATCTAATGCTATAATACCCTATAATAATGAAATAGAGCTGGTATTACTTGTCAACTGACATTGCAGACGATTACAGAACGATTAACAATTTTTATTCATTATGCTATTATTTTTGTTGCAGGTGCATGAAATTAAGATATTAAAGTGGAAATAGTTATTATGTATATGTAATATGTTATTATTTCCCAATTATTTTGTTGGTATAAGTTCAAATTCAAAATACGTTTATTTATATAACTTGATCTTTTTGACCTGCACGCGATGCAGAAGTGCACGCGAGAAAGTGAATATAAGATCAAAAAATCACAGTATAACGAATAAGCATTCGTCTTTCTTAATTATTTTTTTCAAAAGTTTTCCATGTTTAACGTAATACTTATGTTATTATAATTATTCATATAGACTATAGTTACCTACAACTTTTAATCCAATAAAACATTCGGCAGCTAATTAACAAGTGCCGTAGTATAATAAGAATAGTGCTGGAACGTGATATCGCAAGCTCTTGACACGTTCATGCAAATTTTTAGATAATTCGTATACTAAAATTATTGCAACTTTAAAAGCAAAAACTGGTATAGTGCCAGTCAGCAAAGAATGTGCATGACCCCTTGCTATATTGTCGAGTCATAGGCATCAAATCGAAAAATATAGTACTTTTTGACTGATTTTTGAAAACTTGAGGTCAACGTCATGCCCATTCTTAGTTGAATAGCATAGTATAGTTCTGCACATCTGCAGCGAGTAATAGTGGTAAGTTAACAGTTAAAGACAGCGTAATGTGCGACAGGGTATCTAGGAGTTAAATTTTTAATGAGAAATTTGTAGCAGTCACATATATGGAGATTGTTCTCGTTGTTTTATACCCCATGAACCAGTTATGTATCACAATATGGGCCAACTGTAAAGGTGGAAGATTAAGTACATCCCTGAATTCAAAAACTTAAACTTTTGAACAAGTGTTAGTTTTATTTTTATATATGTTTTTCTTAGCAAAATCTTGGACTGGCGTCAACTACATTTAGACCTGTTAACCGCAAAATGTTCTATCGTTTTTATTACTTAATTTTGTTAAGTCTTTCCAGCGTTTCTTTTAACCTATTTACTACTGTATTCTATTTATTCGTATATAGTATTAAATATGTAATTATATGTATTGTGTGTAAATTTTGGCTATGCGAAGAGATGATTGTTTCCTAGCGTCCTCTGCCGTATTTATTACGGGAATGTTCCGATTTATACCTGCTGCTAAGTTTCCTCATCATACGACGCATATATCAAATACCACCGACACCATTTTTTTTTTGCTGCCACACACTGATCCCGATCGGAAAATAAGAATAAGGAATTCAATAAAAATAAGAAAATAACGTTTTTTTTGGAATGTACCAAAATTGGTAAGGAATCCGTATGACTTTTCTGATAGTAGGAGTGCTTGACTCCCGGAAAAAAATACAGCGGGCGCCGTCACCTGCCGCCTCGCGAAAAATGGCCTCCGAAAATTGTCATATTTTCGTTCATTTATCAATAAATACAGCGTTTAAATCGTTTTACTTACAAATCTGGATTTATTTTTGAAGCTGAAAAACGCTGCCAGTCTAAAGAACTTTGACTACTTGTATCAGTTAGTTATAGAAATAATTCAACGTGATGTATCTGAAGTCGACCGCAGAAAAATCAAAGAGTTTTGTCGGAATTCTACCGTGAATCATATCAGAAAGTGGCAACAAGCTAACAGATGTCAAAAAAAGATTTAAACCGAAAGAGTAACCGTAAGTGGTTGGATTCATTTGTTAACTGGCCTACTTGTAGCACAGTGGATTTGACGGCCGCAATGGGTTGTTCAGAAGATTCTTTGGAGGAGCCTGCTGATATGCCTACACTGCTGACTGAAGATGCACCAATAGTCTGTTCTGCAGACGCGGGGACTTCTACAGCCGAAATCTCTCGAAAACCGTTCGGGGAATTGGGCAATAAGCAGAAAAAAGGCGTTCGTGGACCGTTATTGAAGAATCGTCTCGGCATAAAATAAAATATGCATGACTTTTAGGGACGCCGGATGGCCATGTCAACCCTTTTCTTTTCCCACTACTATCCTCTCCGAATCCTAACTCCTGACCCATCCTATCCAATAAACCAATTGTATTCAATTTCCCAGGTTGACAACGCGCTCGCAACTCTCCGGATGTTGCGTGTGTCCATGGGCGACGGGATCACTTACCAT
>JAOCPS010405298.1:0-12174 GCA_025505425.1 Graphium colonna | reverse complement strand
CGGAGATCAGAGGAATCGGATTACTTTTATGAGACCGCCTATTAAAAGCCGAAAATAACCAACGAAAGTATCCGGTTTCAGAGGGGAATATTTATGATGACAACGTAAAATGACATCATTTTCAAAATAGCTATAATGATTTTTCTTATAGAAAGTGTAACACCAACTCCGATATTCTTATCACATCGTAATAATTATCATTACATTGTTTATATATGATGAAAAAAAACGAATAAAGAAAAATATAATATCGAAAACACTTACAAAAACAGGGTGAAACAAAGTCATGGTTCGTGGTGTTGTCAGACCACTATTTTTGTCTTTTTGCTTTCCCGAACATAAATATGGTGTTGTACTTTTTAACCAACTTTAAAAAAAGAGAAGTTTCTGTCTTCTCACATGTTTGCTGATTCTGAACCAATCAAATTATGAACCCATTTTCAAAATTTTTTTTTATTGAAAAGGATATAGTAACGAAAAAAACGATAAAAAGATAAGACGATCCAGCAGTTACTGTTTTAAATCAAAATAACTGAAAATTTTGTTCAACGTACGTTCAGCGTTAAGGCGTTGCAAGCCGGTTTTGGCTGTTTTCTGTGAATAATTATTGACCAACATTGTTTGTTTGGTTTTTAAAGCTGGCAATGCACCTGCCACTCTGGGTGTCACACGTGTCCATGGGTGACCTCCCTTTCCGATATTAGGAGAAGATAAGAGGGAACCATCTGCTTACTTGATAAATTCTATGTACACAAGAAATATTACATATATATATATATATGTTTACATATACCGAATTACCACCGCCCTTTATAAAGTCGGCATAAAATAAAGAATGCATGACTTTTGAGATCATCGGGAGGCCATACCTACAGTTTTCTTTTACCACTCCTTTCCTCTCCAAATCCTTAAACCCGACTCGATCTGTTCAATAAAGGTCGAAAACGCACGCTGTTGCGTGTATCTGTAGGCGACGGGATCGCTTGAACCATCAGATGATGGAATATGTGGAAAGATAGACCAACGGTGTCTATTTTTCCATAAAAAAAAAGAAAATATCGAAATGAAAAAAAAAATAGTCGAATCGAGAAACTATAGAACGTACAAGACTTTCTGTGTAAAATGAAAACTATACTTGTTACTTGAAAGTTTTGCTACCTGAGTGTAAGAATAAGTAGGGTACTTTTTATTACACTTCTAACTGAATATGACGGTTTCAGGTTAACTGATTTATTTCAATATACTATCTTAAACCTTTTTAATTATTTTGACCCAGTTAAGCAAACTGAAGATGATGATGATTATCAAAATTTTCAATGACAAACATTTTCTTAACAGGACTAGGTATGCTCAGTCCTTGTCTGTGGTTTTACTTGCTATTGTAGGAGTTTTATGTATTTAAAACGGTTGAGTACAGGAAGAGAGGCCGCCCACCTGCGCGGTGAGCCGATGATTTCCAGAAGACCGTGGGCGCCATCTGGCCCAGATTAGCTCAAGATAATACAAAATGGCAAAATCAAAGGGTGACCTATGCCCAGCAGTAGGGTCAAAAAGGCTGTCGATGATGATCCCGGTGCAGTAGACATGCGTACAATGCCTATAACTAAAACGCCTTTTTAGAAACGTTTTTTTATTTTTATTGCTCTCGACTTGTTAGTTGCATATAAATTTGAAACATGTACTAGATTTTTAAGTTGCCATTGGCAATAGTAGATTTTGTTAAATATGGTTGGATAGAAGCTTGCGCTGGCAAAAGCTTATTAATGAATTCAACAATAAATCAACGATTGTTCTAAATATTTAAATATTTTAAAAATATTAATTGGTAGTTCTTGGGGCATGCAAACTAAAGATATGCGCAAAATATATGTACCAGTTATAGGAAGTAGACTAGATTATAGTTGACTCGTATATGGTTGTAGTGCCAAATCAAATATTAATAAATTAGACAAATTTCAAGATGAAACTTATAACGTAAGTATAAATAAACTTTTAATAAAAATATGCCTAAAACGCATAGGAGACATGTTTATTTTTAACCTGCTCTACGAAGGCGAAAATATTCGATTTAATGACCGAATGGCACGGTTGCCAAGCCGTTGCTGGTTCGATTTCCTTTACACAATTTTTTTTAAATATTAGCTAATTATATGAAATTTCTTTAACATTCCAACTAAGCTATAGGCTTGTGTTAGGATATGATTCATTTATATCCTTTACCATGTAGTCGGATGTACGTACCATTAGACTATTGGCATATCTATTTTAAAGCCGGTAGAGCATAACATCTTTTCATAGCTTTTGCTGCATTTCTACGGGCGCACTGGCCCGGAGAAGTACCACCACCCTTTATATAGTCGGCATAAAATAAAGTATGGGGATGTCGGATCGTGATGTATACCCTATTTTCCCACTCTTCCTCTACCAAAGCCATAATCTGGACCCATCCTATCCCATAAACCTATTCTATCCAATTTCCTAGGTTGACAACGTACTCGTGATTCTGCGGACGTTGCGTGTCTATAGGCGACGGATCGCTTACCATCAGGTGAACTGCTCGTTTGTCTTCCTTCCCATAAAGAAAACAAATCTTAGTAAGGTATGAGCAACAGATTATTGTGCCGCATTTGGTATTTTGTGATTGTACAATACTATCTCCGTGAAACGCCCTTGCAAGAGACTACATCAATCTTATGGCAAGGGCAGAGTATTTGATTGAAATATTTTGTATAATGGCACGAAAGAACTACGATAAAGATTCAAATATTTTTGTAAAAATAATTCGATAGTGTAACCGAACCGGCGATCATATATAAATTCTTAGAAAATATTTAGTAAGTAATATTAAGTAGTATTTGCTACCATACATAAATTGTGGCAGTTGCCAAGCACTTGTTATCCCAGAAAAGGTAACATCATTATCAAGTCCGAGGGTTTTGTACCATTAACAAAGGCATCCCATCCCCAAATACCGGTGTCCCTAACGGTATTCCTTACCTGCTCTTTGACCAGGGTGCCCGAGGACAGTCGTAACAGTGTCGTCAACAGGTGAAGACGTGTGTACAGTGTGTGTCAAGTTAACACGTGTTGTGAACAGCTGTTGCAACGAATTGCGTAGATCTGTTTGTTTTGCACTCCAGTGTGCGTCGCGTCGTGGGTGGTGTATTGCTCACTACTGTAAGTTTTAATATTTGATGTTATAACTTTCAAGGTCTTTTTATTGATAAATCTTTCGATCATCATGAAATTTGGTACAGTGAAAGTTTATATAGATAAGTGCCTATTATATTATACGTTAAAAATACACTTTTTTCTTTCAAATAAATAACTTTAATTAAATAATTAATATTTGAAAAAACTGTATAAACATCAAGTCATCCCCTACTAGATTTAAAAAATGTATTTGAATTGAGTGGATGTATGAAAATGTTTATTACAAATTTATAAATTTAATAAAAAAAAATTTAAAATCTGTTCAAAATTAGATACATATTGGTATAGTCGAACATACAAACTCTACCCTTTTTGAGGTCCTTACAATATAAGAGACTTTTCCACTATATATAAACTTATAGTTCGAATTGATAATTACTATATTCATAATAGGCTACCATTTATCTATTATCTTTAATTTGTTTGCTTTGTACATATGATAACAAATAATTGTTCCAATTAATAAATGCAAACAAATTCATGTCGTAACTTTAAAAAATAATATACATTTCAAAGCAAACAAAATGCCATACATTTCGAACAAAAAAAAACAAGAGCGCATTGTGAGAATAAACACAATCCCTACCTGAGTTTCTTGGAAAAATACCGAGTGTTTATCTATTGGGAGAGACGTTTCAATTCTTTTTAATGTTTACGTCATTAAAATGCCGCATCTATAAGTTATACGGGTTTGGTGAGACTCCTACGAGCACTTTCTATATCATATTTAGGTAATAAAATTAGGGGCATAGTTTTAACCAAAATTTTCCGATAAATGAATGAAGTATGTTGGCCGTGATCAGCTGTTACGTGCGAGGACATCGACCCCCTCCTCCGCCTTCCATCTCGATCCGGCCACGCCGTGTCCGCTCGTATGGGCATGAATTACTTAATATTTCAAGTTTAAATTATGTTTACTCAGTGGCAAATCAAGCACCCTTCTATACAAACCATTATGAAATGGAATATTTTATGGTTTTATGGGCTTATTGTTGTAGGTAGAAATTGGATTTTTATGTAATTATTGTCACACTATTCGCTGCTTATGTGTATAAAATTAGCTCTCACCACTTCTCCCCCATATAAACTTGGACTTTGCCAAATTTAGTACTCATCTCTCTGCTTAATTTTTGTGAAAGGATTGAAAGTTTTTGTTTCACGTATCAATATTATGACGATAAAATAAATTTCTCCTAGCGAAATGACGGTCACGGTGGCCAATCTACTCAAAGATAAGCCAACTGCGGAGGACAAATTATAGTGCACAAGTGTACGCGCAAACAGGTGCACTCTCTGTTTCTTCACTCTCATCATAACCCAATGGGATGGATATCAGATACGACCGGAGATAGATCAGGCGCAGGACCCTGTTTTTAGATGACCATCCGACGCATGGATCATCTTTACTTTCAAACAATCGGGTGATCAGCTCTCATTGCCATAATCCAAGCAAGAAACAACAGCACAAAGTTATTGTTCCTCCACAGGATTTGAACCCACGTTCTCCGGTTTGCGAATCAAGGGCCCATAACACTAGGCTACAGAGATGGTCCATGATTATAAATCCCTTGTTTTAAACCATTTCCAAATAAAGAGAGTTAAGAAATTAGTTAATTTTTATTATCCTTATACTTAAGCTTCAAAGGAGGTTTTCAGTTTATTATAATTCAAATTCAAAATTTCTTTTTTCAATGGACGCTTACACTTTCTCATGAAATGCCAAAGTTTTACATTGGCATGATATTAATGTTCGTAATGAAGCTACCGCTCGTAAGGCTTTTGGCAAAGCTAAAGCATTCTGCTGCGAGGAGCGGGCCAGAAACTCAGCAGTTGTTCTTTTAAAATAATGTAGGTTTAAAATTATCTCGTATGACCTACGTAAGTATCAACAGCATTCATCTCACGCTTTTAAATCGGCAAAGTATTCTGCGGCGGTAAAATCAGCTTTAGGCAGAAGTGTGTTTTTAATTTTGCACTTAAATTGGTCTTAGGGTAGGTTTAGTACAGATGGTGGGATTTTATTATACATGCGTATACCTTGGCCCATAAATTAATTATTCGTCTTTTGTAGACAAAAGCTTGAGGCAGCAAGATTGTCCTTATTTCATATAATGTTTTGTCGATCAAATACAATATTACACAAAATGTATTGCTAAGCCACTGTAAATATACCGATTTCTTTAAAAAGACCTCGAAGAGTATTTCGGGCTTCAATATTGTACATCGCCTGATTAGTTTTTTTTTTTTTTTTTTTTTTTTAATCACTAAGATCGTGTTTATCTGAGCTGCACTATCCCGCAGCAAAATACCGTAAGTTAAGATGCTATGGAAATAACTAAATTAAACAAGTCTAGTAGTTTTAATGTCTGTTGGTTACCTTATTTTTCGAATTGCGAAGACAGCGGAGCTTAGTCTATTAGCGATATGAAATATAGCAATTCCATTGAATAGCAAAATCTAGTGTAATTCCTAAAAATACCGTTGTATCCGAAGTATAGAGTAATTCATTATTTAACTTAGAAGTTCTGACATTTAACATGTCATAACTTCTAAGTTGTCACAGATAAAAAATCTTAAACATAATGTCAAAAAACTGTGTGTAATTCTCGGTGAAACTTAAAAATTGCTTAACTTACTTGTCCGTGAAAGCAGTACGACTGTCCCTGGGACATTCATGTTTAGGCTAAAAATCAGAACAGAACATAAAGGACCTCTGACGAAAAAAATATACAGGACTGGTGAGTAGCCATAAATATTCGAAAATGTTACATGTGAGGATCATATACATAGAATAAATATAATATTCAAAACAAATATTAATTGACCACCGAGTAAACTTGATCGAGAGTTGAGTTATTATTTACGAAAGCCATCCTAGCGGATACGGCGCGCTCAGCCGCACTTTCAGGTCAACAAACTGCGCCAGCTGGCCATTTGTTCGCTGCCGGCATCGTACCCACGCTTTATCTATTTATTTCAAAATGTGGTCGAAAACTATGCCCCTAATTTTATTACATAAATGTGATGATAATCGAGTAGCTAGTGCTCTCGTTTAGTATCGTTGATGATTTACCAATTTACCTGTATATATTTACTTTTTTAGCCCCCCCCATCCCAAACTGACAACAGCGAATACGCAAACTCTTCGACTGTTGCAGGTGTTTTAAACTGATTTCCAAAAAAGGAGGTAATTCCACATTTTAGTGCTTCTACGTGTTTAAGATATTCATGCGCGTGTCTCTATTATTTGTGTAGCGATAGTAAAAAACATTTTTTATCTGAAGGTAACACTTCCGACATGGTGCCATGAAATTTTCTGAAAAATCAATTCAGTGGTTTGTTTATTAAATGTAAATAACAGACAATAATATGTTTTCAAAGTGCGTTTTTAAGGCGTTTAAAGTCGTTTTTTGTAATTGTCTATGAAAATAATCTTATACGGATGACGAAATGTTTACTATTACACTGGCTTTATGTTCTATATGTTCGCTTGACATTTTTTTTTTTATTTCTGAGATTCAAGACCTAGATTGCAATTATTTTATTTATGTTTACTAATTTTATATCACTAACTTGAATTTTAAAAGTTGAAGTTACTAATATAAACTCGCGTATGTATGTAATAAATCAAATTAAAATTTCGGTGATGCGATATCGCCACTAAAGACTTCCGGACAGACAGACAGACGGTCAATAGACCGCCGGTGCATGTACATTAGTATTCCGTCAACACGCGAGCTGGGTGTCGCATTGCCTAATGCAGTTCTCAACGTTTGCGAACCCCGTACACGGAGGTGATCAGCCGATAAGCATGCCCACTGAGCCTGACCTTACACGGCATAATATGCGTTCTGTTTAGACTATTAGGCGTCTTTACGAAGCTTTTTAACCGACTTCAAAAAGGAGGAAGGTTCTCAATTCGAACGTTTTTATGTACGTTCGCGTATATCTCCGCCATTTATAAACCGATTTTAGAAATTATTCTTTTGTCTTATAGAGTATTGTTTCCGAATGGTCCCATAAAATTTTCAGGAAAATCGATTGAGTACTTTTTCTTTTAAATCAAAATATCAATTGATTTCATTTATTTTTGCGCGTATCTCAGTCACTTATTAACTAATTTCATAAATTATTTTTATATGATAGAGCACTCGTCGTAGATAGATACATAAAATTTTCAAAAAATCAGTTCAATAGTTTGTTTTTTTTTTAATAAAAATACCAAAATTTAGTAATGTTCGCACATATCTCCGCAAGTTATGCACTGTTCATGAAAAAGTCGTTTTTTTGCAATTTTCTGTAAAAATAAACTTGTTCTAATGGTCAATACATTATTACTGTTGTGTGATCTAATATAACTAAACATTTTTTTTTGAAAAATAAAGTATGTAATAAAAATTTTCACAGATAACAGCAAAACCGACCCGCGAAACATTTTTTTCAGCTATTTTGATGTAAAAAAAACTGTTGAACTGATTTTTATAACCTCGTGATCATATTCTTTCAAATAATTAAAGAATTTTGAAGATCGGTTCATAATTTGCGTAGATGTCAGCAAACATACATACAAAAATATTAATAAAAAAAACGTGTAGCACTCGGGGAGTGCCGGCAGAAATGAATACTTGGAAATAAAATTAAATACAATATTATAAATTTTCCGTTGTCGAAGAGCATGCGGTAGTGCAGCATTTAAAATTGACAATTTCATTGGTGCCGGCACAGGGGATCGAACTCAGGTTCGCCTCGAGTAAACAGAATTGAAGGCGAGCGCCCGGACACTGAGCTACCACGGCTTGACTGAGCTACCACGGCTTGACTGAGCTACCACGGCTTCACTGAGCTACCACGGCTTGCTAACTTGCGACGCTAAACTAAAATGTAAATAGGCAGGACAAAGACTAAGCGGACCGAAGGTGGATGGACGAAGGCAGTTAACGACTGTAATTCACGAAAGAGTCGATTACAGAGCGA
The DNA here is from genome assembly GCA_025505425.1 of Graphium colonna. Lineage (NCBI taxonomy): Eukaryota > Metazoa > Arthropoda > Insecta > Lepidoptera > Papilionidae > Graphium > Graphium colonna. The sequence goes on along the minus strand of JAOCPS010405298.1, from coordinate 3,987 downwards.
CAGGTTATCAGCCTATAACTTAATGTCCTTTATTACGTATGTGAATGGGCAATGGATGGTTCTAGCATGGAGCAGACAAAATTATTTAAACTAGGGCGTGTATCTAGTCAATAGGCTGAATAGACCAAAGCGAAGCGAGTAAGGTCTGCAAGTGGTGTCGAGGCGAACGCATATTTTATGTTTGTGGTCCAATTAACATGAAAGGACAATGCCCATTTTTATATGGCATACCGTACCCAAGTTGCATCAAGTCCAAACATTTTTTTTTGGAGGCTAGATTTATTATTTTAACGTCTGTAGAATTTATTTTCGTATGGAAAACCCTGGTTTTGGAGATATTTAATAAAATTGAAAAATCGATTCATCAAAAATAGTTTCTATTGCATTCTACACTTTTATGACCGATTGTGTAAACGTCCTGTAGGTAAAGCAAAATTCATACTTTTATGCTTTAAATTGAATTCCCTGTTCAAAAATCCAATCCATGAAGCGTGATGTCGGAAGAAATTATGGAAATAATTGCTGTAAAATTTTGATCATGATGCGTGAGACTTTTTGGCAACACTTTTGGGCATCGTCCTTTGGTATATATGTAGTTAATATACGTACAATTTTCTAGTTCGTTGGGCATCAAAATCAGTTCAGTACTTTATGAGATATTGAAGTATATATGAAGTAAATATTTGCGAGGCCCAAGCTCGCGGCTTACTACTAGTAGCATTAAAAGTAAAGTAAAGTAACAGCCTATTTTTTCTTTAAATGTCCCACTGCTGGGAAGAGGCCTCCTCTAGATAGAGGGTATAGGGCATAGTCCACCACGCGGCCCAAGTGCGGATTGGCGGACTTCAAATATCTTAGAAATATTATTTCTTAGATATGCAGGTTTCCTCACGATGTTTTCCTTCACCGCAGAGCACGTGGTAAATCAGCGCTTAAAATTGCAATTAGAAAATTTACAATTTCATTGGTGCCGGCACCGGGGATCGAACTAGGGTTCGCTCGCGTAAACAGAATTGAAGGCGAGCGCCCGGACACTGCTACCACGGCTCATATTCCTGAGAATAACGTGTTCAAAATCGAACAAACAAACAAACTCTTCAGCTATATAATATTAGGATAGATATAACAGAAAATGGCGCAAACTCGATTTCGCAAATTCAAGGAATTAATAAACCAATTTCCTTCTATAACATCCCTTTATGAGATTGTATAACTCAGTTTTAAAATTATTTCGTTCGTATTTAAGGAAAATTTACTCCGATGTAATTTAAATCATCTTTATGCTGAATATCCACAACCGTGGGAGCTCACTCAACTTTAATTCGGAATATTGAAGTAACCCGAGTTAAAACTTCCTTGACGGCACTAATTGACTGCAATTGTAAATGGACGAATGGTAGAGCGCAAAGGCCATGTGATGTGAACAAGCATACAACTGAAATTGCAATATTTACATTATAAACGCCGTTGGAACAACAAAGCGTTTAATAACGTAATACGTCATATTATAATAAGACTGCCTGCATAATATGGTGGATGAAATTTTTTTAGGGAAAGGAAGACAAAAGAGCAGACTGTTCACTTGATGGTAAGCGATCCCGTCGCCCATAGACACACGCAACATCCGGTCAGTCGCAAGTGCGTTGTCCACCTAGGAAATTGGATAGAATAGGTTTATTGGATAGGCTGGATCGGTATTAAGGATTTGGAGGGAACAGGAGTGGAAAAAGTAAAAGGTAGATATGGCCATCCGGCATCCAAAAGTCTTGCATACTTTATTTTATGCCGACTATATAAGGGCGGTGATACTTCCCCGGGACGAGCGCGGCCATAGAAGTATAGTTAAAACTGTGAAAAGTCCTCTGCCACCTGAAAAACATGGCACATTATCTTTGAGAGCGAAATTACTCCTTCCAAAATAATCCTAATGTTGTCGTTGTAATATCCCGTTTAAGGTGGATCCACGGTCCAATCCTGGTTCAGTTTTTCAACCAAGGTAGCGGCGGCTCAGGGTATGAACACCATTCATTTTCTGCCATTAAAATTGTGCAAGGGAATTTATGCACGCCAGCAATACAATTGAGGATCAGGATACGTCTTCGATTCATAACCCTTCAGAACTGAGCTTTTGGGATTTCTTCTGACGTCGCATTGCATAGAGGGGCACCACTTTTATCCTACTATAACCTTGTCCCGTAATTAGACGACCAAAATGTAAACAAACATATATCATTATCCAAGTGACATTGCAGATGTTATGCCCCTTTTATTCTTAGGTCACTTTTACAAAAAAACTATATGCTTAATAAATTCTATATAATAAATTATTTTATTATATATAAGTCATATAATATATAAAAGTATAAAAATAAAGATATGAAACATCCTCATGCCACTTTTTATAAGTCTGTTTGTGCAGATTCTTCACCGCGACTTTCTAGTACGGTCATATGCGCAAAAGGTTTTTTTTAACGGACGATAAATCTTGAACTATTGAGGGACCAGACTGAGGTTCCATGTCTTTTCCAATTTTATAATTTAAATAACAATTTGACAAGAAACCTATGAACAAATTAACTTTATAAGAAATGAACAAAAAACGTATTGTTATAATTTAATATAATTATAATAACGAAATTATTAAGAAACGCATCACGAATGTTCTCTAAACAAAATATTCGAGTTCGAGAAACAGTACAGATCGACAAATAATATATAATAATAATAATATATAATATATAATAAAAAAATATCTTATACTAATATAAATATTGTTATATGTTTTAACTGCCTCCGTAGTCTAGTGGTATGGGCTCTTCCTTTGTAAACTGGAGGTCGTGGGTTCGAATCCCGCGGGCGGACAGTGACTGTGTTGTTGTTTCTTGGTTGTATTAGGATAATGCGGGCTGATAACCCGATTGCCTGAAAAGAAAGATGATTTATGCGTCGGATGAGCATGTAAAAAGTCGGTCTCTCTCCGGTCGTGTCGGTTATCCCTCCCATCGGGCTATGAGAGTAAAGGAACAGAGAATGCACCTGTGTTTGCGTTTTCACTTGTGCTCTATAATATCTACTGCGCAGTTGGCTAATCTCAGATAAGATTGGCCGCCGTGGCCGTTATTCGGTCAGGAGGATATGCAAATTATTCTATATTAATAAATATTTAAAAGTAATAACTTTTTAAACTAATTTTACTGTGTAAAATAAGAAATTACATTCATAATGTATATTTTTGCACAGGTAACCCCAATGTTTACATTTTGGTCGTCTAATAACGGGACAAGGTTTAGTATACAGAATCCTGGTCGGATTTTACTTTTTGCTAGCCAAGCATCATTATCAAGTTTCTGCTCCGACTTGAAAAAATCGTAGATTCGTGATCCTAGAATATAGGACAAACTACCGTTAACGCGCTATTCAGTAATGTAGTTCTATACTCTTATTCATAATTCATGCGAACTTTCAGGCATCCTTCTCGTCGTGCTGAAAGGAAGAAAATGCCCTTCTTAGAACACATTAACAGAACAAGCTTACCGTATAGTAAGCGAATAACTTAGTCGGAAGATATCCTACTAATATTATAAACACGAAAGTTTGTTAGGATGGATGGATGTGCATAATTTATGTATGAATATTTGTAGCTCTTCTCGCGAAAAAAACTATACAATAGATTTTTATGAACCTTTGATGAAATATCTTTGCTCTTATATCAGAATAACATATAGGGTATAATTTATAGACGATTCTAATATTTATATCTTTGTAATAACTAAAGCTCAATAGTTAATTAGTTCCTTTGGTTGAACTCACTAATCTCGGAAATGCTGGATCGAATAAAAAAATTCTTGCAGTGTTAGATAGCCCATTTATCGAAGAAGACTTATGCTTGTAGAAGCGGAACTTCAATAAAAAATGCGGGTAAAATAGCTCGGACCGACTAGACCGCAATAAACGTGAAAGGTCTTATTTTGATGTTTGTTACTCGAT
>JAOCPS010405188.1:0-12175 GCA_025505425.1 Graphium colonna | reverse complement strand
TTAAGCAAATTTCTCAATTTGTTCTAAGTAACAACTTGATATCTCCCTTACAATCCGGCTTTCGACCTGGGCATAGTGCTACCACCGCTATCCTTAAAGTAACTGGCGATATTAGGGCGGCTATGGAGAATACCTAGGTGATAGTTATGGTCCTCATGGATTTTTCAAATGCTTTTAATACCGTCAGTCACGTAATCCTCTTAGCCATCCTCTCACATTGTATGGTTTCCGACAAAGCACTGGGTTGGTTTTCATCTTATCTTCGACGGCACCACTGATTGCTGGCATCCTTAGAGTAGATGAATTGGCATCAACTTGGCTCGATGTTACTTATGCTGTCCCTCAAGGTGGCATTATTTCTCCTATTTTACTTTCTATTTTAACTAACCATATCACTTATAATATTCGATGCGCATATCATCTTCACGCCGATGACTTGAAATGGTCTTCCTGAGGCCGTCCATAATATCAATCAGGACTTAATCCATATTTAAAGTTGGTCGAACAGGTTTAGTCTATCCAATAATCCAATTCCAAATGTCAACCAATTGTATTTGGGAGCTCTCGCAATTTTGACAAAATTAATTTGGGCATTCTTTCACCAATTCTATTTGACAATTCTCCCATTCCCTTTGCAGACTGCATGTCAAAAATTTTGGGCTACTTATTGACATGACACGATGCTGGAGAGACCAAGTCGCTAGTGTCAGTCAAAGAGTAACGAATATCCTTAGATGCCTCTACAGTTTTAAAAACCTTCTACCGATTAAAACGAAAGAAATGCTAATGCAGGTCTTGATTTTCCCATTGATCGACTATGGTAACGTATGCTATTTTGACCTTAATGTAGAACTCAATAAATTCAACCAGCTTCTATAGTTAAAAAAAAAATCTAAATAACTGCATTTCGTTTTCAACCTCCGCAAGTATAACCGTGTCACATCATGTCGGATCCAATTAAAATAGTTAACTATCCGGGAGAGACGCTCATTAAGAGCAGTAACCTTCCTATTTGCATCCTCGAATCTTATTCTTCCATTTACTTACGCCAATATCTTAATGCAGTCAACGATAAAAACCTTCGCGCATCCCATAATCGTTTCATTCTGTGTCCCCTTCATCGTTCTGAGTTTATACACTCCTCTTTCTTTGTCCAATCTATTCTTCTGTGGAATGACCTGCTTTTGAGAGTCAGAATGGCCAAAAATCGCTTTGTGTTATTAAAAAAGGCCCGTGAGAACTTTTTCGTTCATTATTATGTGCACCTACTACAGCAACTCAGTACTACCCTAAGGTTGACAGGTAGAAAATACCATTTAGCATTTTGTCCGCCTATGTGCGTCAAACTGTGTATCAAGTTTAAATAAATAAATAAATAAATACACAAGCACTGCTGTGGCCCTCTTCGTGGTCTAGTGGCGTTACACCGCGGAGGAAGTGGGTTTGAATTCCGCGTGGGGACAATGAATTTGTATTGTTGTTTCATGGTTGGGTTAGGGTAATGCAAGCTCTGCCCATCCCCGGCGTCGTGGAAGGGCAGCATCATCGTATTTCTGCCTTCTGCGGCCAAATTTAGGTGAGTGGTGGAGCCGTGCTTCGTGGAGGTTTTTGTCGGTGAGAGTCCGACATAACCCATCTTGCCCCCGCAGGACGCGTATGCATTTTTTGAATTTCCTCCTTATTATACATCAAAGGAACTGAAGGATGATTACCCGATTGCCTCACAAGTCATTTGTCAGATAGGCATGTAAAAAGTCGGCCCCGGTTGTCAAGATTACCTTTGACAGTCGTGGCAAATAATCCATCCTCCAAATTCAGTTTATACCTTTGGGTTGCAGAGGTCAGATGTCAGTCACTTTATGTGAAAACTGATATTAAAATAATATTTAGTTTGCAAAAATGGAAATAATTAAAACAAAATTTAAAATATAAATAAACAGTTCCAGGAATCAATAGTTACAACATATCCTTGATTAAATTCGGATATAAAAATTTACATCGCAATTGCTTTGGCGAGCGTTGCTTATCTAATTTCCATGTAGGCGCTTTCATGATGAAACGTGAACGAAAAACATAAAACCTTACTTATGAAATATTATCAAAAAAGGCAAACTAGCTCTCCAATATGCCCGAATAAGATATTCAGGGATTACTGGTAAGTTTTAATTCTTTCTTTAAAATTCGGCACTGTTTTGTCTCTCTTACGATTGAATCTGCTTACGATGTGTCTGTTCCACGTTCACGCTTCGATCCTCAAAGTGCTAATCCGTGTTTGTTCAAATCAAACATAGATTTTGTAATTGTCTACAGACCACAAACATGTGCAAAGCAAAGGTTTTACGAAATTGTTACGGTATCATTAAACACAAAATTGTATGTGCTTTGATAAGCTACTGTGTAGTTTATGTTTATAAGTATTACTCAATATTCGAGTTTTTTACGAACACGCTATGCAAATTTCGATTTAAAAGATTAAAATTTTAATTTCTGTTTATAGTGGAAAAAACAAAAATTCAAAATTGTTATTTTTGAGTCACATATTATCAGAAAAGCACTTGGCTTTTCTGATAATATGTGATGGTCCACATGGAAATGCAATATCAACGAAGTTTTAAATCCATAATGATTTCTTGAATAAATTAAACCGGCGTTATATCACCACAGTTTACAGCAGTGGTTCCTTGGTTCAGTGGTTCCATAACAATACCGTCTGAAAGAGCGCTAAAACCAATTTAAACTACTGTCTTAAATGAACACGAGAGGTTTACCACCCTCTAAATTGGTTCAGCGCGCCCCAGGAGGCGCAAGCACCCACTTTGGGAACCATAGGTTTACAGTATTAAGAAATCCTTATTTTAAGATAAGTTTCAGTAATTTTATAGGCTGCCGGCACCTCGCCAAATCTCCCTGGACTTTCATGTAACCAGAAGCTTCTAAGTTGCTTCATTGCTCTTTATTAAAACACTTTGACGTCAAGTTTTTAAATTAATAAGTAAGAAGTAAGTAAGCATTTGTTATAGGGTGATTAACCGGCTAAGAGTTTGACTACGTTATTAAGTCGTATTTCTAGAGTCACTGGAAACCGTAATATTGTTTCATTGCGTGAAGTAATGAAGGTTACAAATGAGTTTGCCTACAGCAAATTCCGGATATAATAATAACGAAGACAGTGAAGTTTAGTAGTAATATAAGTGATAAAATTACATATTTACCATGTAGTTAATACCCAACTACACTTTATGGGACACTATTAAAATTAATAAAAACTGAATTCAACAGCACATTTACATCTAAAACAGTCAGTGTGAAAGTCACATTAATTTTCAATGAATGAGCCACCGTTGGAATACATAAAAGTAGGCGTAGGCTATATGAACTACATGGTGAAAAGACATTAAATCACAGTAATTCATTTTTTATATTAAGGCCTACTCCAAAATATTTAGAAAAGTTTGTTTAGTTACAAAATCTTTATATATTAGGAATAAAATTCTCAAAATAAGGGCATTTAGTATTATAGATTGCCTCGCGTAACCTTAACAGAACAGAATTAATTATTTGTTTCCGAACCCGAACCACATTCCACTAAATAAATTTAACTTCGTCATGAAAAAAAGAGATGATCCAAATTGTACGCAATGTGAAAGAGAAGAGGACCTCCTCCATTTAGTTCTGGAGTGTAAAATCAACGAACAAGTAAGGTCAGATCTCTTAAAAGAATCGCAGTGCTCTGCGGAGGAACTTCTCTTCCTGTTCCATCAAATTGTAAGTTCAGGGTTCACTGCTAAACATAGTGGTCCATTTTTAAAATTTATCATACACTAATTGAACTTAAGATTTGAATACAATAAAAATATTCTGTAAATAGTAACCCCAATGTTTAAGGTTACACCTTTTGATTTTGTTATATTGTTATTATTTTAAGCCGACTTAATCATGAGATGTATGGCTTGTAAAATAAATGAGAATAAAAAAAAGATATTAGATTGGCATATATCGACTTCTTAATAATATTTATAATTTTGATTGCTTTCTTGACCTTCAATATTCTGTAAGTATTATTTTAAAATAAACATAAGTTACAAGTATTTTTTCTGAAAAGTACACGAATTTTAGACATTTTTAAATAAAACAACTATACGGATTTTATCGCGGTTTATTTTTAAATTTTATCCCCCCTTTTCGAACCCTTTACAGCGTTCATGGTCACATGACATGGACTGAGATGTTTGATGTCCTGGTGCTACTTGTCAATCCTGCATACCATCAGCTTGAATATTATTTTTTGATTTTTAGTTCGATCTACGCAGTAACTCCTTGCAGTATCTTGTAAGATGCATCTAAGTAAATAAAGTGTTCGAAAAGTTACTTGTAACTCTCTATGCTTGCAGTAAATATACGTCTTAATTAGAGTGTACGTGAATTCTGCATATAAATGGAATTTAATAGGAATCAAATGACATATTTAATTATTTATGTTCGTTTCTTAGTTATGTCTACAGAGCCTTTAAATATCATCTTGGGTCAGCTGGTCAGGTGTCCGCTAATTCTACTTGTTAGCATTTAAAATATAACTGGCGCAATAAAATAATAGTTCACCAAAAATAAACATGTTATTACTGAATCATACATTTTTAATATCTGATAATATTCGTGACATAAAAATGAAATACACTAAAATATATAAGTATCAAGCAAAAATTACTGAGTTGATATTAAACGATAAATAAACAAATTCTTACTTTGAACTTATTTGATTTCAACAAAAAAAATTTTTGATGTAATAAATAAATGAAAATTTCTAAATCTAACAATGTTTTTTTATTTTCTTTAATGTTTTTTTTTCATGGAAAGGAAGACAAAGGAGCAGACGATTCACTTAATGGTAAACCATCCCGTCGCCCAAAGACACAAGCAACATACGGAGAATCGCGAGTGCGTGTTTAGCCTGATAAATTGGATAGAACATGATATTACTTATTACAATAGTAACGACTTGAATGGGATAGGAGTAGGAAAAGAAAAAGCCATCCATAGACGCATGGCCATCCGGCATTCCTAAAAACCATACATACTTTATTTTAGTTTTTCTGTTATAAATGTAATTTTTATGTAATACGTAAAAATCAATGTGTGATTGATACCTTATCTTTCGAAAAAAAAATATTATCGAATTTGTCACATATTGTTCTTTGATTGAACCCAAGGAATAAAACATCCTTTTTTTACATTTAATATATGCTAAAGACATGCAATATGTTTCCTTTTTTTTAATTTAAGTAATAAACTTATGCAGCCCGTATTTCCAATTTCCTGATATTTAATTTTATACAATGACAGTGACATATGATTTAGACTTTGTTCTCAACCTTAAACGTATGTGATAGTAAATGAAAGAAACAATGTATGTGTTTGCATTTGTGGGTGTGCATGCGTATGTTTTAATAAAAACTTTTTGCATATCTTGCTCAAACAACACAATTATGTCTTCTTTGATAGTTACACAAACAGTATAAGGTACTATTATATTAAGAAATGATTTGCCGTAGGAACAAAAAGAAACATGAGATAAAGTCAAAATATATTAAATGAATTGCTTTAGTATTCTTGGCACTTTTAGGTCTTCCCTCAATTTAAATAATGTCCGAAAACAAAGACAGTTAAATCCGGAGAGACAGCAAAATCACAGCTTCGTTAGGAATTCAGGGTCCGCTGGATTGTTGTTAAGATGTAGAATACGAAAGCAGAAAATCTAGAAGAACTAAGCGTAAAATGTTTGTTATTCTTTTCCGAGTTGGCACCCGTATTATGGACGTTTTAAACTACCGAAACTTGAGAAATTAATTACTGTTCGTTTAAAGATTTTTTCTGATCAATTATTATTGGTTAAATGCGATTAGATTCGACTTATCCTAAAGTGATGCATTCTAGAAAATTATTTTTTATTGTTATTTAAACATTATTGGTCTCTTGACGAATGAAGGACAAATGACCCAAATTTCTAGTTATCAACTAACTGTTAGATTGCTTTTGAAATAAAGTACACGTTAAAATGATTAGCACTACTAGACCCTGTCAAACATTGTTCTGCCCTAAAAGTAAAGAAAACACCAACAAAAACATACTCGCACAAAGACACTGAAAACGCAATAAAAATGAGGAGTGGCGGTAGGAAAATTTAGAATACTTTACGACCTATTCTTATACCTACCAAATATAAAAAAATAACAAAATTGGTGGAACCGTTTTTGAGAAATACAATAGCACGAGATCCGGTATGCGAAATATTTACCTCAATTGCTATTCAAAAATGGTAAAAATATGTGTCTACGTAAATTACGTGACGCAGGTTTTAAACAATAACATATTTAACGTAAAAGTTCTGATTAAAAAAATTAAATTTTAATGGAAGATAATGTTTGAAATTGTAGGCTTTTTTAATTGGTTATCTATATTTTTTGTAACTGTCTAAAAAATACATCGTACGCAGAAGTATACCTCTCTGTTTACTGAAAAAACCTACTTTAACTTAACTACGGACTAAAAATCTAAAAGATGGTGCCAACTACGTAACAACGAATACTCCAAACGATTTAAAATGTTATTGGCGAATGACTTCACTTTTAAACTTAGAATAATATGCACTTAGAATAATTATAAAAGAACTTTCGATTACGAAGATGTAAGTATACCTCTGGGAATTATATATGAAACATTGTGGTTCTTAAAAGTAAAATTTCTTTTTTTTAACAGAATAAGTATGCGTGTATTTCATAATCGTAATCATAAACATTTATTGGTAAGAATGTGGTATGACAGAAATTACATAGGTTTCATTACAATAATTTGGGATTTCATGTTTTTTTTTACTTCTCCGAGGGTATGAATATTAAATCAAGAACAAGAATATTTTACATAATAGAGAAATCAAATACAAACAAGTCAAAAAAATTTAAAGTTAAACCGTATTGAAAGATTTAATTAATTTTAAAAAAAGTAAAGTAACAGCCTATTTTTAAACATCCTACTGCAGGGCAAAGGCGTTTAGGGCGTAAATCCACCACGCGGCCCAAGTGCAGATTGGCGGACTTTACATATATCAGAAATATTATTTCTTAGATAGGCAGGTTTCCTCACGATGTTTTCCTTCACCACAGAGCACGTGGTAAATCATCACTTAAAATTGTTATTAGATAATTAACAATTTCATTGGTGCCGGCACCGGGGATCGAACTTAGGTTCGCCTCGAGTAAATAGAATTGAAGGCGAGCGCCCGAACACTGAGCTACCACGGCGCATTAATTAATTTTATGACAAGACAATTTTAGTCATTCAGGAATATTAATTAAATTTAAATACTCAATATATAACACAAAGTAGTTAATAGACAAAGTCAAGCTGATTTGTATTATAAAAAAAATAAAAATATAACAATATGTAATTACGATTTATACATATTATTAATTAGAATACAAGGTAATTTGAATATTATCATTATTAAGGAATTCTGCTAGATTAGAATAAAATGTGTCGATTAGGAGTGATCGCAGTTTAAAATATTTATTTATTATTTATCGCGTTCTAGACAAGTCTTCAAATAAACTTTAGTTAAAAAAAACTGACCAAGTGCGAGTCGGACTTACGCACCGAGGGTTCCGTACAAACCTGTAGGCATATGCGTTAAAGATTCTATTTGTTTTTGGTAGGTTTGTGGGCATAACTGAAACACATACGATAGCCTTTTATATGTCCTTTCATTAAAGTTATTTATGTACAAATTTTAGTCACTCTTCAGAAATCATGTTCGAAACTATTAATTAAGCATTAAATTTAAACCAGATCTGTAAATGGTGACTGGAAAGGGTATGAATTTTCATATTGATCATTGAAATTCGAAAAAAGTTATCTATAGCTTAAAGTACTTGTTCTAAGCGGGAATTTTTAGACATTTTTGGACGACCTTAGTTACGTTTTTTACGAGCAAGCTTCGAATCTTGTGTTTAATTTACCAAGCTTTCCTGTGTATTTCCGTAGGTCTTATTTAGTAATCCTTGGACCCTATTGGCAAAAAAATCATAATTGCCTCTAGAAGTCCCATAAATTACCTGAACGAAGTAAACGCTTTATTGGATAACTTTCTCTGCCAAAGACTTTGATTTAAAAAAAACTGACAACTGAACCGATCATTTTTAAAAAAAATAGTAAACTTATTAAAAAAATACCCTGTCAGATTAAAAAAGAATTTATAAAAATGGTTCATAAATGACTGAGAGACGCCCGAACATACAAAAAGTAAATTTTGTTATTTTGATTCCAAAAAACTAACTAATGAACCGATTTTTCCAAAAAAATTATGTGACCTTTTAGGATGAATTCCCGTAATAAAAGGATTTTTGAAATCGGTTCTTAAATGGCGGATATACACGCAAACATACATAAAAATTATCAAGAACCCTACTCCCTTTTTGAAAACAGTTACTGATAACCAAAACTAACAATAAGAAATGTAATAACCGCATTTAGGATATACAGCTTCATTTACAAAAACATACGAATTGAATAAGGATAAGTTCGTATTTACCTTTTGTAAAATGTTGTCCTCTTCCCATACATAGAGATAACCCGAGTCTATTGCGGTAACAACAATTATATAATACATAAAAAATTAATAATGATTACACAATCACAATGTTTTGATGGTACAACTAAAATATAAAATTTTTAGGTTTCTGATTTTGTTCTGTTACCTGTGCTGTCAGCCATTGCTTCTTACCAACGTTTTTTAAGTTCTATGACAACGATAAGTATGCTTTGGGTTTTGATGCCCCTGCGAGTTGTTCGAATTTCAAAATGTGCAGCTTAAATGCTATTTCTTCTGATTGCACTGACATGGAACTTTTGTTTTGTCATAGCTTAACGGTATAATAGACCTGAGTATTTGGTATGAATTTCAATTTAATACCTACATATATGCGTTCATGAGGAAAAGGTTAGTAAGTTGAGAATTGTTAAAAACATTTTTATTATACGCCATTTATTTGAAATAAATTTTTTCCGTAATTTTCCCTTACTCTGCTATAAGATGTAGCTTCGTATCAAATTTCATGTTTCTGAGTTCTCGGGAAGTACCCTTTAGGTTTTGATTCCTTTGCGAGTGTCGTTAAAAAGTAGAAAATTTACAGCATAAACGGCTGTATCTTTTGATTGCATCGGATCAGAAGTTTGATTTTTCTACAACACTAAGTGACAATAGACTTGACTATTTGGAATGAATTTCAACTCTATACCTTTACGCGTTCCTGAGAAAAAGGTTCTTGAGTATCAAGAATTGACTGACAACAAAGTGATCCTGTAAGAGTTCCGTTTTTTTCCGTTTAAGGTACGGAATCTTCAAAAACAGACATAAAAAAACACGAAAAATTTAAACGTATTAGAGACCTCCCCCCCCCCCCCGTGCCAGGTGCATTCGAACATACGTCATTGCAAGTTAGAAACAAGTAACAATAATTACGACTGCCACTGACATTTGCCGCCATTTCTTTCTGTCCATTTGATCCTTGTGTAATTCACTCACAACTTCTTTATTTTTACTATACTTTTTGCTTCTATGTTGCACAAGCAAAAAGTCCCTGAGTGTTAATAGATATTTGTCACTCATAAATAGAAGATGTACAAATTTCCATGTAATTTTTTACTAATTCAATGAAAAGCAGTGGTAAGGAAGAGCGCCTCTCAATTTAGGACCTTCCAGACCTTTCTAATGTTGTTAATCAGTGAAAATTTTTGTTATATTATAAAATACAAATTTACTTTTGGAATAAAATAAATTCATATGCAGTCGCTGTTTATTTTGCTATTTAATCAATATTATGTGCTATAGATATAGTTTAGTTTAGTTCAATCCTCTGAAAATGCCTAACAGTAAAAAGTCACATTTGAAAAACAACTTAACCGTGCGTTTTCAAGGAATACGAATTGATCTCACTTTCTGCTTTAGTTTTGTAGAAGTGAAACAATACATTGATATGTAGCACTGTGTTAAATCTTTTACTCAAACTTACCCATTTTAATTTAATTTATAAATTAGTAATAACATGCCGTATGCATGTTACAATACGAACAACTATATATTTTTTTACAAAAGAACTATAAAAAGCAAAGTCTTCTCCTAAACCGGAATAAATATACAAAATAATACCATCCCAATCACCCCAGCAATATCAAAAACGATTTTTGCGCTTACATTTGCGAATGGAAATTGAACGGACAGACCAAATATCGGAAACAAAATTGTACCGGTGGCGAGTTTCCCTGTACGAAGTTATTCAAAACGCGTGAAGCGTAATATTCCCAGATGAGGTTATTTTCAATTGAATTAAATTTTAAAGCCCTTGACTTCGAACCGTGACTTTGATCATGTGGCCTTTGTAAGTATTTGATTTTGCAATGGCAAGTTGTAAATGAACGTGTTTGGATAAAATAAACCAAGTTAAAAGTATAATTCTTATTAATAAAAAATGCATTTGGAATTTAATAATATATTACACAATTGTAGATGAGAGCCATCAAACTAACTAGTGAAATATTTACATAAAGTGATTTTAATTTAACTGCACTCGGTAATGCGTACATACCTAGTTGTCGTTATTTAGTACTTCCCTGCATTTTCATTGGAATTCTGCATGCAACGCAGTGTTATAACTCTTTAAAGCCAGCGCACAGCTTGAGTGTCATAAAATAAAGAAATAAAAACAATTTTAACTGACAATTTCATTAGCTTTAGTTTTAACACAGAACCTTAATGCTTTTAAGGGTTCCGTATCCCCGAATCATCGAAACTATTGCTAACTATCCACTGTCCATCCATCCGCCAGCGCGTTGTATCTCATAATTCGTAATAGGTAGGCAGATACAGATTTTTTCAAGTTTGTATCTCTTATGCCACTTAAAGAACAAATAATAAAAGAAAATTAAATAAAAAAAAAGAAAGGCTCCCATGTCTGATAGAGACGAAATGCTACGGAATCCTCGCGACTTGCATTTGGCCGGTTTTTTTTAAATAAAAGTATTCTAAGTCACTTTTTACAAGTTTTTCAAGGCTTTATTAAAAAAGGAGTACTTTCAGTACAGCATTTAAATGAAAGAGAATTTTTCTGAGAAATAAATTAATTTAAATGTTGTTTTGAAAACAAACGAATTAAAAGATAACGTTCTGTAGATTATCACAACTGGTAAACATATTGAGTTCTGGGAAGAATCGAAACCAACTGGGGATTAATGGACGAAGCTTTAGTTTAAACTTCGGGGCCTAAAGCATTGCATCGCTTGAAATAGTTTTTAGATTATTACATGTTTTGATTGTACTAATGTAATAAAAATAAATAGCCTTTTTATTCGTTTGTTTGCATGCACTAATTGCTGGTAATGGGAAATTTAAAGAAATTATATGATAAGCAAATCTATGAGGCATTATTTAGGTTATCCACCATCAACTTTTGCTCTTAAAAGTCGAGTTAATAATGTTGTCAATAAACCGATTTTAAAAATTCTTATTCCATTTGGGCATTATTCCGAAATGATCCCATATACTTAGAAAAACAGTTCAAAAACGGTAGTTTGTTTATTAAATCAAAAAAACAAAATTAATTTTATTCATATTCGCGCGTATTGCCGTCGTTTATGAACCTATTTTAAAAATTCTTTTATGTGTTATAGGTATAGTATTGAAAATAAACTTCTTGAAATTACTTCATTTATTACGACAGTGACACAAACCGTACGATTGATGTTAAGACCACCCTGTGATAAAAATCACCATCCGAACACACTTATACTTTTATCACTTTTCTTCAAAGTTACTTCCTTAGACGAGTCTTGAAGAATTTTTCTATAATATAAGTTTTGGATAAATATCTTTCATTTCATTACCCTATTTTGTGCAAAAAACGAACGCTTAAGTAAGCTAACATAACACGCTCAGAGTGCACAACGCCATCTATCGTGTTAAGGTTGAGACTTATTTATAAAATTTCTTGTTATTTGGTAAAAAATAAAAGTGTTATATATTGAATTTTATCTTTAATAAGAGTCTGCCCGTGTTTGCTATCCTAAACGTGGATACCATTATATTGTGCAAAATAATGTCCTAAAACACTGTCATAAATGATAAAAACTA
>JAOCPS010405187.1:0-21574 GCA_025505425.1 Graphium colonna | reverse complement strand
CACGCACACGCACACACACACACACACACACACACACACACACACACACACACACGTTTGTGTTTCTTACCGAAACTTGAGAGTAACAATTTTGTGAATGGGCTCTTAAGGATCAATGCAATAGATAATATATTACAATATGTTTAAAGAGCAATGTTGCACAATTGCTATCTAGTTATCAAGTCACTGGTGGGTCAATTATATACATATCTAACGGCAAAATATTCAATATTTATTCACACTGTAATTTCAAACAAGTTATTATTTTTTATAGTTTTTATTTATAAAATTCATGTCAATTTTTATTAATACGAAATTAGCTTTTGCTACACAATCACAAACTACCTATTCTTTATTTATTACATGAGGAAGTGAATAATATCAAGTATTGATCATGTTCAATAAATAAATAACCAAAAAATCTTAATGCTAAAAATGTATGGACATTTAAAGGGCACATTGTCATCTTAAATTTTTTGACAATAAGATTTGTACAATAACTTAAAAATACCATTCTTACCATAGTAAATTGATAATGAGCAAGATATTTCGTCACTTCATCTAGAAAGTTCCTTATCAGGACAGCTATTGCTGGTTTGGGGGTTGGAAACCATAACCTGGATAAGGTTGAGGAGTGCCAGGTGGGGGGGCTCCTGGCGCTGGGGCTCTTGCATATGGATACGGCGAAGGAGGGTACTGAGCTGGAGGGTAGCCTTGTTGGTAGGCATGAGGTGGGTATGCTCCACCAGATGGTGGATAATTCTGGGGATTTTGTGGATATGTGGATTGAGGGGGAGGTGCTGTTGACACCGACGGCGCAGGACTTCCAGGCTGCGAGGAAGGATTTGAATAGGGTGGCTGTGTGGCTGGGGGATAAGGTGAGGGCCCTCCAGAAGGCGGATACTGTTGTCCGGGCGGTCCACCCTGAGGAGGCACTCCAGAGGCAACTGTTGATGGTGGAACATTGTTCCCATGAGAACTAGAATTGTAAGTTGGCGATTGCGCCGAAGGGGAGCCATATCCTGTACTACTAGGATTCTGTGATGTATAGCCAGTAGGTGGCGGCTGAGGAGACCGATTTGGCTGAGATATTGGTGTTGAACTGTATGCAGAAGTAGGTGTAGTATTTGGAAATGGTTGAGATTGATAAGGCTGTGGCTGTGCAGATGTTGAATTGTATGTGCTAACACCAACATTTGGATAATTTGCTCCAGATTGTGGGGGTGGGTATGCAGTATTGCCAGTGTATGCTGGTTGACTAGCTCCTCGCACTGGATAGGGTGACCCTGCAACAGCCGGACTCCCAGGAGGAGGGGCATAAGGTTGTTGGGCTGTCGATGGAGGATAGCCAGGACCTGGATGTGTAGAAGGAGGATAATTGCTTGGTGTTGTGGTTATAGGAGGGCCATATGTTGAATTAGGAGCATATCCCTGAGGTTGCTGGGATGGGTTAGGAGGTCCATAACCTTGGCCCGGCGGCCCATAACCACTTTGTGGAGGATATCCACCTGGTGCTCCTTGATACTGTCCTTGGTACTGATTTTGAGGATAAGGCCTTTGTCCATATGATTGTGTTGGTCTTGTGGGTGTTGTTGAAACACCTGATGCTGGTCTGTAAGCTTGTTGAGGAGATCCAGGCACATCTGCTCCACTGGAAGGAGTATTCAGCTGACCTTGTGGCATGTTTCCTGAGGCAAGTTGATGAGGTGGCTGTAAAATTTTGGAAATTTAACACAATGATTTGACAATTTTTTGAACATATACAATGTGCAGGGCTTGTATTGACTTTGAACTTAACAAACAAATGGACAAAAGATATAACAGTACATAAATGTCTATGAATACCTAGGTGCATTCTATGCTTTTAGCCTTATAGCTTAACAAAGAAGAACAAGACCAACTCTTTACATTCCCATCACACATACTAATTACATATATATGTAATCAACCAAGATAGGAAAACAAGCAGAAAGTATTTTAGCCTTGTAGAATCAAACAAGTAATTAGTAACATCCATGACACCACCTGTTTTTAATGCAGAATGTTAGTAAAGTAGTAATGTCATTAATGACCAATGGTTTTTGAGAGAAAACAAAGTTTGTTGTGAAAATATTCATGCAATTAAAAATATTTACGACAAAAGGTATCGTTGCATATTGACTGCATATGCAAATTTCAATGTAAAAAAAATTTTATCAATAAAGAACCATGATTGATAAATCCCGTGTAAAGCGAAATTTTCTGCAAATAATAAGTTTTTGAGAAAAAAATATAAAGTTTGTAATTTGAATGAAAAGCCACCATTTTTGATACACAATCTCATCATATGTAAGTATTATATATAGGAAATATTTCCAATTGATTGATATTTCTGATCGATTTAACACATGTACAGATCATTAAAACAAGATTTTTGTGTAAAAATAAAAAAAGTGGACCTAACCTATTTTTTGACTTTTGTGTTCTAATTTGATTCAAAATCATTTAATTTAGTATAAAATCATTTAATTTGGTACAAAACCTTTACATGGGTCTTATCAATTACAGTTCTCTATCAATTAAAATTTATCGCTTATGCAACCAATATTACCCCACAAAACTAGCAATTGGGTATTAGTAGTGGCAGCACTCTATAGAAAATAGGAATTTTATTTTTTTTTCTCGAATATCAATGTTTCCCAGAAATTTTACATTAAATATGTAATATATTTGACTAATTATCAACAACAACAACATCAGCCTATTGCCATTCACTGAATGTTAGATTCTCACAAAGCACAACTTCTTACATATTATCATTCTCAATCAATTAAAAATATTTGCAAGCACTAACAGGAGGTATTGCAGATATAACAAATTACCTCAAAACCAGAAAGGATGAACTACTAAGCAAAGAAGCAATAAGTTTGAAAGCTATTATAACCATTTAAATACAATTTGGATTTAATACAATTAGAAATGAGCTAAGATACATATTTTTATTTATAATAATAGTTAAAATATATATAAAACATGTATGAGATGAATACGCTTGTATAAATAATATTAAGCACTTAACAAATATTTACCGGTAAAATTGCTTGTATATTTTGATTAGCGTCGGCTACAGATGCTAAATACACAAGATTTCTGTGCAACACTTGCTGGTATTGATGGCATTCCAATAACTGTCCTTTTGCTTGATATTCTTGAATGGTTTGAATTAAATGAGCATTTTCATCCAACATTTTTTGTATTTGTGCAGGCGTCAAAGGAGGTCTGTTCCCTCTAGGAGCAAATACGACTGACATTTTTTCGGATTTCAGTGATATAACTGAATGCTGTAATAATAAAAATAACCAGGCTGTAATAACTTTTCGTTTTAGTTAGGCAAGTACAACTTAAAATTAAAGTTTATACTTCAAATTACCTTTTAATATAAAGAGAAAGCTAGCCAAACCATAACCATACACGCCAGGTATAAACTAAAGCTAGTGATGCGTCGAGGGACCAGCGTGAACATATTAATATCGATTTTAAAAAGTCAACAATTTATTAATTTAATTAAAAATTATATATTATGAAAACAAGAAAGTACATTATAAATTTTTAAATTATCAATTAAAACAAGCCTATAAATATTTTTTTTGAAAGTATTAAGAAGAAGAATCCTAAACAAATAATTAGCAGATATTTCTTTGAACCAGTACCCCAATATTGATTGTAAAATTGTATCATCCACAGTGTCTCTCTGTGGTCTGTGGTACAAATTCTGTATGTACACCCAAAAATTATGACCAACTTTTACATGCCTAGGCGACTACACGGTTTTATTTGTTAGGCAGACGGCTGATTTTTTTTACAACGCGGCATACGCTGGAAAATTCGCAATTGTAGTTCTTTGTGGGAACTCGATTCTAATTCTGACGTCTGCGATCCCATGTGCCTCATAGTTTTTGCTACCGATAACAATCTGTCTCAATCGATAAGCATAAAACAGTGACAGTGGCCGAATGGCAAAAGGTCGTCAATGACCTCCATAAGTAAGATCTGAAATTAAAGCTAAATAGTCACGCAAGAGGACTTGCGTATTTAAACAAAAATGAGGGGAGTGCTATTTACGACGATGACGATCCGATATCGGTTGCTGGGAGTGATAAGCAGTGGCGTAGCTACTAACGTGCGAAGTTGTGCCGTGCACAGGGACCCCCGAGCTCGAGGGTTCCATGGACCGTGACGAACTAGTTTAAAGTTTACTTACCTTCAGAACACAAACAATGAAAATAGCAATATTTATAATAGCAATTCATTGAGAAGAATACAGGATAATTCTAATTGTAAGTACTACTTCTATTCGAAACTGATCGGAAATTCTTATATATTCTTGTTTATTCTGATTTCCAGGGGCAGCTGGTAAATTATGGAACTAGTGATACAACTTGCTAACTAATTAAATAAAATGTAATTATTGGGATTACAAAAATCAGCTTCTGTATTAATCGATCTTCTATTAAATTGAATGCTAGGAAAACAAAATAATGTAACAACGCTTTCGTCCGCAAAATCTTGTCACTTTTCTATACAATTTTATTTTGAACCGCCTTTAAAAAGTTCTTGTAAACCAGTTCTTAATTCGTATGTTTCTTTTTTTTAATATGTTTGTGGGTATCTCCGTTATTAATGAATCGTTTTTAAAAATAAACTTTTTATCTGATAGAGTATTCTTCCAAAATTCCAAATGGTAAAGATATGTTTCGCAAGTACACTTTAAGGCATTTGAAATCGGTTTTTGTAATTTTGTGTGAAAATAGACTTGTTCGTTTTACATTTGTTTTAAAAATTAAGCTAATCTTTAATTTTTTATAGGTGTTCAAACCAATTATATTTGTACGTTGTTTGGAAAAAAATATTTTTGTTTTTAATAAAGTCAAAATTATTTATTTTTAATCACAGTTATTTATAGATATTTCACATCATTTATTAGTTCAGCTGGTGATCTACTTGATTACTTGACCATTCGATGGGCGGAAGCAATTAAGAGCAAGGGCGAGGTTCTGGCAGTTAGTTTGGACCTAGCGAAAGCATTCGATGGTGTATGGCACAGTGCGCTGCTTTCCAAGATCACATCTTACGGATTTCTTGAGAAATTATGCGAATGGATAACTAGATTTCTTACAGATCGGGGCATCAAGGTCGTTGTCAACGGAGCATACTGTGATGCTAAGCCTTTGAACGCTGGTGTCCCACAAGGCTGCGTGCTATCTACCACGTTGGGCAATATTGCTTAGGGCCGCGTCGATTAGTGACGGATCAAACTTGTGTCTGAAGTTGAGACTTTGCTTAGCAAAATCTTGGATTGGGCCGACTGAGTTTAGTCCAATTTAACCCGCACAAGACACAAGTTTGCGTGTTCACCGTTAAAGAGAAATCCTTTTTCGTATCTCCTTGGCTTGTAAACATTTCCCTACCTAAATCAAATAAGACATTTATTAATTCTGTCAAGAAATTCTGAAAAAATACGGTATGCTAGAATGCGATCTTAACAAAATATATACAGCAATGTTACTCTTCCACATAATTCCTGTCACCGCCGTATCAGCTGAAAGATCATACAGTAAATTAAGAAAATATTATGGGCAAATCTCGACTGAAACATTTTTCCCATATAGTAATCTAAACGCTTATCTTTTAGTTTACTTCGTTTTATTGTTTAATACCTATATCAATATTCCTTACATACTTTATTAAATTCTATACATGTAGAACCTAGGCAATCACGAAAACTCTCGTGCACTAACATGTATTAAGTACCTTTAATATGCCTTCCAGTGCGCGACTTGATAAATCCTGAACATTGAAGATAGGGGCCCAGATTTTATTTTTGCGCAGGGGCCCTTGGTGATTTGCTACGCCACTGGTGATGAGAACGTCCCGATGACGAAATAATGAAAAATATGGGGTTCTGTCGTAAAAGCTTCCTCAAATCAAATAAAAAATATGTTAAATTAACGAAATTTTATCGAATTCGGCGTTGAGCAGTGAATCTAGTGAGAGAACCCAAAAGTTTTCTCAATTCTTTTTTTACGATATGAGATTTAATAATTCTTATTAGACAGTTAAAACTTTTAATGATTTTAATTATTAATTTTTCAACGGAAATGTTCACATTTTTTTATTTCATCATTTTTACTAATTACCGTTTGAAAAAATAAAATCACAGAGTCAAAATTAATCCAGAATAAACTCTGAATAGATGGTTGTTTAAGGAGTTCCGCAAGGAAGTATTCTTATTCCTACTCTATTTCTGGTTTACATTAACGATCTCTCTAACAAAACGCTAATAACGACCAATTTTTTTCTTGTGCAAACGATACTGTCCTTTTTTTTACAGGAGAAAATTGGACAGAGACCTATAAATCTTCCCAGGACGGATTTGATATAGTGGCTAAACAATAACATGCTTACTTTAAATGCTGATAAAACCAAAATTATTCCCTTCTCGATTCAAAATCTTTTTAAAATTTAATAATTGATGAAATTTTTAAAATAGGCGACGTTTAGTGACCGCGGTTTATCCCTACCTTTTCGCGTTGCGAGGTTTCTTGCTATACGAGCGCCGTTAACTGCCGGCATTTGTAGACCAACAATGATGTGCTCATACTTGAGCAAAAGATCAAGCCGGGTCCCTATTTGACCAAAGTCTTGCCTATACTCGTTAGCAAAGGCACGGACCTCTGCCATATATAGTGTTTTCGCTAGACGGGTTAGGGATGTGAAGGGAGGTGTGGGAGGAGTCGGCTGCTTTGGAGCCGGAATTTCCGTAGTGATAGCCCATGCGGGGGTGCGCCCTGTTGGGGCTTACCACGCGGGGCGAAGTGGGGGAAATGAGGCCGCGGTGGGTACTGCTTGTGGAGCGGCTTGTGGCTTGGAATGTCAGAAGCCCGGGGGCAATGGTTTTTTGGGTCTAGGGGCCTTGGTTCAGCCGCAATAATTGGCGGTATGGCCTTCCTGTTGACACAGGACGCAGGTCGGGGGACCCAACTTCGTTAATTCCTCCTTGTCTTTGTGCTATGGTCACCCAGGCACTTAACGCAACGTGCCTTTGCCAAGCAGTGCCAAGGAGTGGCCATATAATTGACACTTATGGCACAGGCCGGGAAGGGTGACCCTACGTGGGGGCTCTATTATAAGGCCGCTGAGCCCGCAAACCGACTTAACATCGTAGATAGACTTGCCCACTGGGGTTAGTTCCAGGTGGACCTGGACCATGAGCATTTTTGTTCGCCCGCTAGAAATCGTTCTGGATTTCCTTCGGCATCCGTTTGACAACGGCCCTTAAGATGCGGTCTGAGGTTAGGGTGTATGTATGGAAGTACATACCCTGTTCTCTAAGAAATTTGGTGACTGACCCAAAGTCAGTGGGATTCTCGAGCTGCAGCTTAATGCCATGGCTCGTGAAGCCTGCAATATATTTAATGCGCGATGAAAGCGCAGACTGAAGCCTAGGCCAATCGCCTTGGGCTCTGAGAAAAATAGGAGGGGGTTTATTTTACTGCGCGGCGCGGGGTGGGGCAGGCTGTGTAGCTCGGGGGGCGGATTACGTGGCTGGCTATGAGGCAACTGTAGTTCACCGCGACCCCAGCTGCCTGTTTTACTACTACCGCGGGGGTACTAATAGGACACGGCATTATAGGCCGCATTTGGGAATTGGATTGAGTCGGGACGGGCGAGACGGCCTCCAACATGTTCTGAGACGCGTCCTTCTTGCGCGAAACAACGGTGATGCCGTTGGAGGACGTTTGTTGGATCGGGTTTTCGTTATCTAGGTCCAACGGGGACAGGGGGACTCGATGTCTATCCCTGTAATGGGGCATTGCGAGGATAGCGACGTAACGGATGCCCTTGACGGCTTAGAACTGACTTAAGAATTCACGATGCATAGACGTTCGCGCCATGTTGCTCGCGGAGGGAACCTAAATTTCCGATAATTTGTCCGCTATTTTAAATTGCGGCAAAAGACTATTTAGAAAATACTAAAAGAGGTCTCATCCGGTGGGATGCCGAGGTGTGTAGTTCCCTCCCGGCCTTATTTTAAATTAAATAACTTTACGGATAGAGGGTTCTATGTCATGATCCGTAACAGGTGGGCAGTTAAAATTTTCGTGGTTTATTTTTAATTTTATCACCCGACGTTTCGAACCATTTGCAAATAATCCCGGCACGCACGGAATCCTATTCCACGGAATCAGAATATTCGCATAAGTATTAGAAATAAGATTAAAAAATTTCATGTTGTGTGCGACAACTATTATCATATCAATTATTTTTAATAAATAGATGATGTATGTTCACCAAGGAATCCTAAAGTTGAGAAATTCTGGACGTTTGTAAATCGATGATTTTGACGCTATTTTTTAATGTATAGGAATTATGCTTTTGAGTCTACATACAATGCGCTATAGCGCCATTGCGGCAGTGCGCGCCCAAGATTAGAGCGGTCTCACACGCACGGAATTGGCGTCTACTTGCCATATCAGGAATTCAGATTAGAAATTCCATGACACTAACGCACAAGTATGGTTTTTTCTAATTGGATTTTATATGATCAAGGATGTATTGATCATATAAATTCCAATTACAAAATGGCCAAAGGCTTTTGTGAAACTACGTTAGCAGGGAAAACATTAAAATAATCATTACTGCATTTTACTTACAGTAAACAAGAATCTAAATTACTCTTTTAAATATCAAAAACTTTCTGCTTTGTACCATTACTAAATCTTCAGTCCTGAATAAACATATTATCAATATTATATATTATATATTTTCTTTTATTTATTCATAAAGGTACACCCAAAACATGTTTAACAAACATTAACAGATTTGAAGAATACATTATTAAGTTACCAAATGTACACATCAATAACAGGCGTACATATCATTCACATTGAAGTAAGAACGTGCTGCACTAAATTCACCCTCAAGTAATGTATTTTACTTTAAAATTAATTTTAAACAGTTAAAACAAGGTTATGTAAAAAAACCAAAGTGCTAGAAAAATAATTAATGTGCAAAAGTTATCTATATATATATATGTGTGTGTGTGTGTGTGTGTGTGTGTAATCAATTGCCGAGCTGATTCTCTAAAGTGAGAAATTGAATTATGGAAAATGTCAATGGATTGGTTCCCGCATTCAATGTTATTGAAATAATTGGATAACATACGATTAAGATGAATTACGGCAAAGACCGGCCGACCGTACGACGGCTATAAGGAATCCAAAATATTCAGTTTTGTTAACTCGCTCCACAAAATGAATTTCGTAGAACTTTTAAGCTTATCTGAGATAGTATTTCCGGAACAATGATTTTTCTATTTATGATTTTGTATAACAATAGTGGATCAAATAAGAAAAAACAAGAGAAAATAAAAAAGCTAAACACACGAGCTTATGTTTCAATACGAGTTTAAAAAAAAAATACTTTTTACTTTTGTTTTGATTCCGAGCTCCGAATTTCAAATATATTTCTATTTAAAATTCACTTATGGGCTTTGTGATGACTCTCCAAACAGCAAATCCCGAGACATACGTCTGGCATTTTTTCTTCTGTCTATTGTCCGTACGTATGCGCCATGTGGACAATTTGTATGTAAGCAGAGTATTGTCTCTCGCATCCGTCATTTTGTCCGATTCCATGCATGTGTGTCCGGGCTTAATCTGCATCTTGATTGATAAGATTCAATATCTGTCAGGAATGTCACTATATTTATAAGGGTACATGTTAATCACGTAATGGACCACCATTGACGAGACGTCCATATGGATGTAGTGGCGGGGAATTGTGCGCGAGCTATTCAAAATGCGACGCTATATGTATTAATAACTGCGACTATATTTTGAAATTTACACATCCCCAAGATGGCGTCCGGGACGTCACGTCAGTGAGCACAGAGTATCATAAAACGTTAACGTTATATGTGTGAGTACACAAATGTACAACACACACATTATTCAACTGATTAAAAATTAATATTGACAACCGAATGCAGACTTTAGACTTCATATCCAGTAATCATTTACAGTAATTTATTATGGCACTAAAAGGTATAAAAGTAATTGAAATGATGGGATTAGCTCCAGGACCCTTTTGTGGATCAGTGTTAGCTGATTTTGGAGCCACTGTAACTGTGATACAAAAGGTTTGAAATATAAACAATCTACCGTTTAGTGTTGTATGCAAATTATGTCAATTATATGGTTTAAGTTTTTTCTTATAAAATGCAATTATATATTGGAAGATAAATATATATTTTTTTAATTTACAGATTGATGCTTTTTCAAACGTAGTTGATGTAATGTCCAATAATAAACGGATTATAAATATCAATTTAAAATCGGATAAAGGTGTTGAAATTCTTAAAAATATGTGCGCTTCTTCAGATGTTTTATTAGATACTTTTAGGCCTGGAGTTATGGAAAAAATTGGATTAGGTCCAGATGCAATTTTAGGAAATAACCCACATCTTATATATGCAAGGTTGTCTGGATATGGGCAGGATGGATATTTCAGGGATAAAGCTGGTCATGATATTAACTATATAGCCATGTCAGGTATTCTGTCGCTATTCAGTAAGAATAAACAACCACCATTTATACCATTAAACATTATTGGGGATTTTGCTGGAGGCAGTTTATTGTGTGTTGTTGGGATACTTCTGGCCCTTTTTGAAAGAAGTAAATCTGGAAAAGGTCAAGTTATTGATTGTAGTATGACAGAAGGGGCTGCATATTTGGGAACATGGCTTTATAAATCTAGAAAATTACCTATATGGCTTGGGGAACCCGGATCAAATATTTTAGACGGTGGAGCTCCATTTTATTCGACATATAAAACAAAAGATGGAAAATTTATGGCAGTAGGAGCTTTAGAACCTCAGTTTTATTCAAATTTTTTAAAGGGATTACAATTATCTGAAGCAGATTATAGTCAAGGAGTTGATGTAAATTGCAAGAAAAAATTTGAAGAGGTTTTTTTGACTAAAACACAAGAAGAGTGGTCTAAAATATTTGATAAACTTGATGCCTGTGTTACGCCAGTCTTGGATTTTCAAAGTGTGGATAAACATCATTGTAATGTATCACGTAATTCATTTTATAGAGATAATGAAAACTTTGTAGTTCCAGAAGTATCACCAAAATTATCTAAAACACCAGGAGTGTCTTCTGGAAAAAAGCCATTACCACAACCTGGTGAACATACAATTGAAATATTGCAAGAACTAGGATACAACACTCAAGAAATTGAAGATTTATTGAGCAAAGGTTTAATTTATGCTATTAAAAAATCAAGATTGTAACAATCATGTTAATAATAAATAAAATTTATATATATTTTTGTTGAATTTCAGTAATTATCTTTGAAACTTTATTACATATATCTGGTGTATTGCATTCACTCTTATAAAGAGGATGTTGTTTTATTAAACATAATAATTTAAATATAACTTTAACATCAAACAGTGAATGATTAATACCTAAAACATATTTATCAAAGCTAACTAACTTTTTACCAAAATACTTGATTCTTTTATTACCTATATGTATGACAAATTTCATAAACATTTCATAATCCATCCCAAAAACAGATTTAAGAATAAGTTGACATTGAGAAATATATTCAGGAGTATTGCTGAATTCCTTAATCTCATTTTCAACAGATAACAAATTTTTTGTAAGCGCCTGCCAAACAAATTGTAAATTACATCCATTAATAAAATTATGATTGATAGATATTGTATCGTGAACATTGAAAACTTGATGGTGCCACCCAGATGGAACAAATATTGCATCTCCTGCTTCTTGGATAATTTCAAAATATTTTATGTTTGAAAATTCTTCTTTTCTGAATAGTAGTGGTAAATTGCCAAGCTTATCTTTCAGTTTGTTTTCTTCACCTGGAGGAAACAAAATCCATATTTTTCTACCTACTATATTAACTGACCAACTGTAAGATGAATAAACATCCATGTGCAGGGGTGTCCTGCAACATTATTGTTTTAGTAATAATTAAATATTTAAGAGTTATAAAACTCAACTTCTTTTCAATGTCCTAATATTATTAAGGACATTACATGAAATGTATAATCAAAGGTTTTAGATAGGTTCTATTTTAAAACTTAAAAATAATATTTAAAAAAAATACAGATAAGAAAGAAATGATTCTAAACTTCTAAAAAGCTTAACATACCATGATTCTTTAGGACCTATGTAAACGAACATAAAATCATCTTCAAGGTTATCATTTGCATACTCATTCAGCCAATCAGATGCAAACATCCAAGGTACCTCATAAAATTTATGATCTGGCTTCTCTCTTCTTAAATGCCAATCTTTTAAGTAAAATATGTCCTGCCTATCAATATTTTTTAAATATGACATGTAATCCTTAATTTTCATATTTTTTTTACAGTGTGCATTATAACTGACTTTACTACAATCTGCAACAGGGGCTTCTTGTTCACCATATTCTAATATAAAGTAGTCAAAGTTGATAACGCCATTTTTAATCCATGTTTTTGAGCATTTCCAGTTTTTGCTTACTTTTTTAATAACACAAGGCAAATTTTTTAGCATATAATTTTCGAAAAACTGTGCATATGTTATATTAGAACTATCTATGTATACAATTTCACACTGACTATAATCATGACTTGGAATTTCATGAGCGAAATTAATTTCAACTTCATCCATTATACCATTATACTTCTAAATTCTGTATATAAAATATAATTTCACAATACAGATTATCGGTAAACATCTTATTATTTAAAACTCTGGACACGGTTTTAAATATTTGTGATATACGAGACATGTAACAATGAACATGTGTTCAGTGTTGTTGATTTACCAAATTTGCATAAATGTCAGTGTCATTTGATTTATTTGATATTACTTTTGTCTATTCTTGACTTGATCCAACCATAGAGAAAAGTAATATATCATTATAAAAATAAAAAGTGCAAAGTGCAACACAAGCAATACCCTCCAATTTTCAATCGTGCGTCTGCAGCTGGGCTTAACAGACTTCAAAAAATGCGACATGCAACCCAGTAGCGCTAAATTCAGATTCATTGCGCTTCGAGAAGTTGTTAATGTAATGAAATAAAGCGGCTTTAGTACTGCTCAGTATTTTCGCAATCATTGCGTAGTGAACTTGGATTTAACTTAAATAAAAAAAAATAAAAATAAGCAATCTGCAGTGTTGTTAATACTTCGTATTCTTAAAATTTACATCTTATGCCTAAACTCTTCAACAATGAGCAGTGCTACGGCTACTTGATTTCGCAATAACATAATTAACCATCAATTTCTTGAAATATAATTCGTAGCGAGACATCAACATGCCTAGTATTTCAGAAAATGTCCAACTATCGTATTTTATACATATGTTGTCTACTTTGTATTCTTTAAAAGTAAGCCTTGCAATGTAATTGTTATTTATTATATTTCAGTGAAAAGATTTCTACAATTATTTAAACGTCTAAAATATGTTATGGGGAAAAAAAGTTAAATGTTTTTCCACAATAAATATAAATGAAGTCTTTTATAAAACCGAATATTGCTTATTTAATATTGTGTTAATATTATTGTTTTATCTAATATTGTGATATTTATATTAATATTTAAAATACATTAATATATAACATTTCTCTTATTTTGGCATTTGATCATTCATCCATGTTCATGTCTTTAATACTTCTTGATATATTTTATCTGTAGGTGGATGGCGGTGCTTGGGGAATCATCTACGTTCCGCTGAGTTGTAATAAATAAATGTTCTTCGCGTAAATTGTACTTAGAAAATGAAATTTTGCTAAACAGTTATTATTTTTCATTTAGTAACATAAAATCAATGTTTTTGCGTGTAAATGTATAAGTTTAACATGTGTTTCTATAAAATTTATAATTTTTCTCTAGTAATCTTTCTTGGCGGCAACAATATAAGAAATATCAACAAAGATATTGTGCTTATAGGAAACTTATTAGCAGAGTAGAATCATTTGGATATATTTTTCTAATTGTAAAATATAAGAGAATTCGCTTGTTCTTATTTAAAATCGATCAATTGTAAAAAATTCGCGATGAATGATGTTCGTGATAAAGTGTCTGCTGGATCCTCGTCGTGGGAGGGTAACGTTACTCACAGTGAATCGTCCCCCGAACCTCAGTCTTCACCGAGTGCTGGTGGAGAAACACCACAGACTCCAGGTGCTCCTGCACCATTAGCACCGCATCTTGCTGCGGATTTGCATCCAGAACTACTGCAACAGGGCTGGCGAAAGTATTGGTCTAAGCGTGAAAACAGACCATACTTTTGGAATAAAATTTCAGGCGAATCAATGTGGGAGCTCCCAGCAGTCAAGAGAGATTTTGATCCCATAACGGATCCATTGGGCATATGCCACACTGGCCCACCTCAAAGCGGTAATGTTACTCCAAGTGCTAGCAAGCGACGTCCATCCGAAGACAATGGCCCTCCACCAAAGAAGTTTATTTTAGCTGGTCCTTGGGATATCGAGGTTCCAACTAATGTTGTTATTTACGAACGTCCTCCAACAATATGTCCACATCCACATCCAGAAATTGAAGGATTTAGATTTACGTTAGCTAACAAATTAAGGCAGTGTTATCAAGAGTTGTGCCACACTAGAGAGAGTATAGATGCACCAAAGGATTCTTTTAACCGATGGTTGATGGAGAGGAAAGTGAATGATCAAGGTGGTTCAGACCCTTTACTGCCCAGTCATTGCTTCCCTGAAATTTCCAGGTCAATGTATGAAGAAATCATGAATGACATCCCTATAAAACTGGCACATCCAAAATTTACTGGTGATGCCCGTAAACAACTGTCTAGATATGCTGAAGCGGCAAAAAAAATGATAGAATCTAGAAATGCTTCTCCAGAGAGTCGTAAAGTTGTGAAGTGGAATGCAGAAGATACATTTCAATGGCTTCGACGGACTGTTGGTGCAACATATGATGATTTTCAAGATCGATTAGCACATCTCAGAGTATGTTTAATGCATGCCCTCATAAATTGTCAAATTTTAATTTTTCTATGAACTAATAACAATAAAATAGATTTTTTTACTTATTTTCTTTTGTAAAAATGAGATATATGACAAAATATTTATGTACCATTTTACTCTCTCTAAAATTCTAATTCATTTACAATATTTTTATCTAATTGATACCAAAATGTCACTTTTTGTTAATGTTATTAAATAGTAAAGCTTTTATTTATATTAAACATTAGTAAAAGTATGAACATAATTATAATACAAATTCAAATTGATTGGAGTTCTGTGCAATAAGTGTTTTGATATATTTTTTAATTTAACTCATTGAACTAATTTATTGTGCAGTATTATATAAATTTTAAATAGTAATATGATTTATAATCCTAGTAGGATCCATCAATATAAATCCAATTGGAAGATTTATGTAATAACCATATATATGTCGTATTTTTTCCAGAGACAATGTCAACCTCATTTAGCGGAAACTGCCAAGGCATCAGTTGAGGGCATTTGTTTAAAAATCTATCATTTGTCAGCTGAGTATGCCAGGAAAATTAGGGAAAAGCACAGCATTCTGTTGAAAGAAAATGGGATTCAGGTATTAAATCTAATATAATTTTCTTTAATATTAATTTAATTAATATAATTTATTTTACTTTATTGTTTGGTGTCACTAAAGATAATTTTTAGATTTGAGTATTAAACACCTATTTATTTATACTCATGTTTTTTTTGTCTATATTTAAGAAATTAAAATAATTTTCGTTAATAGTTTTTGTGTTGGCTAAAATATTTAATTCCCGTTAAAATGGATGCTTTGTTGTGTGAAGTAAGGAGGTAAAATCTTTTAAACCTATAGTTCAGTGTCTGAAAACAAATAAGTATTAATTTCAATAACTCAATCAATACAAGAAAGGGTTTTGTATTGATGTTTTTGCCCCCTTTTTTTATTTATTTGTCTGTAAATTGACTGTTAATCTTCTTGTCTTTCATACTTCCACTGTGGTACATATCAAATGGCTCATACAGAGTCAAATTGATTGTTGAGATAAGTTTCCAGAATTAACCTATTCTTACAAAATCTTCAACTGCAGTCAACAATTCACCCCTTCATAGAAGGACCATGTATAAGTACAAAATTTATTCGTTTTTAACTAGTTAAATAACTGTCCCTTTACTTGATTTATTATAATATAATAAATTTAGAGTCTTGATGCTTAATGGTTCTAAGTCCACCCTTTGTAATAACTGTTTAAAGATATTAAATAATTTGTTAAGTAAAGCATAAAATAATTGTATAAATATATTATCTTTATTTAATATAAACTTCTGAATCAATTTTGATGCTTAATGAACTTAATAGTTGTACTAGTATTACCTACATTTGTTTCAAATTTTATTTCTATTGGAGCATGGGTTCAGAGCTATTGTGGATCATATATAAGTATAAAATATATGTTTTAGCTCAACTCTGATCATAAATCACACTTACTTTGGTTGCTCAATTATTAAATAATATGAAAGAAAATGTTAGTGTTAAATTTAATAATATAATATTTGACGGAAAATGACAAATAAATGAGAAATTAATACATATTGATACATTAATTCGCAAACCACCTAACTCCATTTGTGTAGTTTTGTCAGGGAAACCATAAAAAAATGTAATAAATTTACAACTGAACACAAAAAGTAATCAATTTCATCGCATAGAAACCCCAGACAGGTTTTAGAATAACTATTTATTCAAAGAATTGTGATAACATTACATTTTAAATTATTGCAAATTCCACTTTTTTGACAAAAATGGAGTTAGTTGGATTGCAAGTTAAAGTATTATTATGTTTCATATAACTTCAGTAAACAAACTATGATATTTTATTGCTAAACATTGTTTAATTTTAAAATGTTACAATTCTCCGAATAAGGTTTCAGTTACTCTTATCGCGCCTAAAGGTTTTACTTCAATGAATATAAATTGCCTCGAAAACACGTTATGTTATTCCTATAACGATCCAGCGTAACAATTGTTTTAAATCAAAAATACGTCTACTGTTTCCAGGAGTTAGCAGCCCCGTTGCAACAGGCGGCATTACGTAAGGTATGGTGCTATCCGGTGCAATGCGCACTGCCCGCTCCCCGACCGCCGTTAGTCGAGCACTTCCTTGATCGCGATCAGGCGCTACTCCGCTACCTGGGCGATACGCAGATCATAAATGCCACGTATTTGCAGAAATTGGTGAGTGTGTGCCTACTATAAATGAAACTATGGGTGGTATATGTATACAGGGTGATTACTGATTCACCAACGATATTAAGGAGAGCACTCGGTATTCGATTGTCATCTTCCTCTTCCTCCTTCTAGTTTTTTCCCAAGTTAGTTGGGGTCGGCTTCTAATCCACCCAAATATTACCTGAATTTCAGTTTTTACGCTGAGCGACTGGCGTCCGACCTCCGCAAGCCAAAGGGATAAACCGAATTCGAAGGGTGGATTAGTTCTCAGGAGATTTGAAGGCACTGACAACCTATAACGACTGGCATAGATGCTATTGGCAACCGGGACCGACATTTTACATGCCCATCCGACGCATGGATCATCTTTCTTTTCAGGCAATCGGGTGATCAGCCCGCATTGCCCTAATACCACCAAGAAACAACGTTGTTGTTGTCCCCCGCAAGGTTCGAACTCACGGCCTCCGGTTTGTAAACCAACTGTCTTATTACAGTATATGTATATAATGTTATATTGCAAATGGTAGTCGTAAAAAAATTAAATCAAAATCATGTTATATGTCAGAACTCTATTTAAAACTTATCGATAGGTACCTTGATTCATAAACCAGCTAACTCCACTTTTGTTTCATGGTCGCATATACATGATTTCTATCAATTTAAAATTCTTTGAATAAATAGTTATTTGAAAACCTGTCTGGTTTCTCTACAAGATGAATTTGATTCTTTCTTGTGTTTAGTTCTGGAAATATTACAATTTTTTTATGCTTTTCCTGACAAAATACTGTCTGTTATGTTATCAATTTTTCTGGTCTGTGCAAATGCGACGCGTTTTTTTTTCGCCAATTATCGTCCTTTTGTAAGTCGGTTAAATTTCCCAAACATTACACTTTTATGTATTCTTCGAGAATTTAAACAAGATGCATGACTATCTTAAATATCGTATCTAATATTAAGCTATGAAAAACCTTCAGTCAAATAAAAAAAGATAAGAAATCTTTAACCTATTTGTAAAAGCCTACAAGAATGTTAAATTCGCAAAGTACGGCAGTAGCAGAATTTTTTAAATATTTAAAATTTTATATCTATCATTTTAATCTCTCTAAGTATCTTCTTGATAACATTTAGATGAACTAAAGATAAGTGAGCTCCGTTTATTTCTAAATATATTTTTATATTTTTCCATTAAAATTTTAAATAATGAAAGTGCAGCAAAGTGTAGGTTCTTGCATAAAAGCCAAAATAAATATTTATTTTATTCACTAGTAATAGCTATTCGAAAATTAAAATAATTCATGTAAAATAACAAAAAATAACGGATTTTTCTGTACAGAATTAACACTAATCATAAGCCATAAAGACTAGTAGTTAATCATAATTTTAAAAAGAAAAACATATTTTACTTTATTTTTAAATGAGAAATGAAAGTAGGAAAGGTCGTTTCTTATGAAAGTACGTTTTTTAATGTTATTGTTTTTTAACGCAAAGGAAGACAAGCGAGCAGACGGTTCACCTGATGGTCAGCGATTCCGTTGCCCATAGACACACGCAACATCCGGAGAGTTGCGAGTGAGTCGTCAACTTGAGAAATTGTATAGGATGGGGTCAGGATTAAGGATTTGGAGGGGAAAAGAGTGGGGAAAGAAAAGGGTAGACATGGCCATCCGGCATCCTCAAAAGTCATGAATATTTTATTTCATGCCGACTATATAAAGGGCGGCGGTACTTCTCCGGGTGAATTCGCCCGTAGATGTGCAGCAAAAGCTGTGAAAAGATGTTATTAGAGTATAACATCTTTTCACAGCTTTTGCTGCACAAAAAAGTTATGTAAATGTGAAATAGGAGTTATTTTAAAATTTATTTGTGACTTCGTGTTATTTTGTGGCTTCTGTATAATTGCAGTTTCCATGATCAGCTTTTGCGGGTTGCTCTAAACGAGTGTAAATTGTGGTAAATTAATGGTGTGAGTCTTAATTTGGATTGATTGTGCAATAAAACAACGTGGAACTGGCCATCGATTTAATAGTACTGAATTGGAATTCGGCAATGGCAATTTAAAAAACGCAATCGGATGACGGACCAGAGTAGGGATAAAAGAAGAATTCAAGTTTTGGAGTTCCAAAGTATTTTATATTTTATTTTAATCTTTTTGTTTAATATACTAACAATTGTGTTGCCCATTTTCAGCGGTTTCAAATTTCTTTTTATGGTAAGGAAGACAAACGAGCAGACGGATCACCTGATGGTAAGTGATTCCGTCGCCTATGGACACACGAAACATCCGGAGAGCTGCGAGTACGTTGTCAACATGGTAAATTGGATATAATAGGTTTATTGGATAGGATAGGTTAGGAGTGGGAAAAGGAAAGGGTAGAAATGGTCATTCTGCATATCCAAAAGTCATGCATACTTTATTTTATGCCGACTTTACAAAGGACGGTGATATTTCCCCGGACAGGCGTGGACGTAAAAGTGCAGCCAAAGCTGTGAAAGGATGTTATGCTCTACCACCTGAAGAAGATCTTACTCAAAGAGACAATTTCATTGGACGGTATTTATTATTTACTTATTTTTTCTTCACTTACCTTTATCATATCTTTAACCTCGTCATTGGCAAAATTATGGATAGAACTATGGAGTCCAATATAATATAAAAAGAAGAAGAAGCCTTTAAAAACAGTAAGACATTTCTAGGAATAAGGTTCCAAGTTTACGATATATGTCATTTTGTTTTCCAGGATTTTTCAGGATTTTGAGAAGTGACTATTTTTGCTATTGTTTTGCTCGCCCGGTGAAGTACCACCGATCTCTATAATGTTGGCAGAAAATAAGGCGTGCATGACTTTTGGGGATGCCGGATGGCCGTGTTTACTCTTTTTTCACATTTTCCCCATCCAAATCCTTAATCCCGACCCCATCCTATCCAATATACGTATTCTATCCCATTTCGCAGGTTGAAAACGCACTCGCGACTTGCCAGATTTTATGTGTATCTATGGGCATGGGCTATATATATGGGCGACGGGATCGTTTACTATCAGGTGAACCGTCTCGTTTTGTGATGTCTTCCTTTCCATAAAAAATATATTAAGACATAGAACTGGGTGGCTTAGTGGTATGGGCACTGATTTTACTAACCGCAAGATTTGAACCTGGTATTTTGTCAATCTGAGAAATTGGGTATAATAGGTTTATTGGATAGGATATGGTCGGGATTAAATATTAGGGTGGGACAGGAGTGGGAAAGGAAAAGGGTAGACATAGCCATCCGGCATCCTCAAAAGTCATGTATACTTTATTTTATGCCGGCTTTATAAGAGGCGGTGGTATTTCCCCGGGCGAGCGCAGCCGTAGAAATGCAGCAAAAGCTATAAAAATATCATGAATCATGTAGAGTCAATCATGTAGAGCATGACCTGGATACATTAATGGGCATAACACATTTTTGTAGAGTCGCCCTTATTTTTTCTCTTTTTACTTAATTCCTTCGCCAAAGCGTTTACAATACGTCCCTCAAAAATTCCTCCCGTACGGCGTTAAGATGAATTCCACGTACACGCGATACCAATTACGCTAAGAGCTTTCACGCAGGTAAAAGTTTCGATTTTATCTTATTAGTATTTCCACCGACCAGCCCAATTTGCATTTCCATTAGGCAGTCAGTAACAATTTGCTAAGCTCAGGCCGAGGTGGCGCGTGATATCCTTACACATCTTTTGCAGAAAGAGTTTGTACGTGCCATACACGCGGGGGGAGGAATTTACATTTTTACCTTCTAGCTAATGTTTTGACGTTTGAATGACGTAAAACGTAGAACTTTGTATAAATGACAGGATATTAATATACATAGATAATGAATTTTAATAGAAAAACTGATAATACTATCGTTTTAACTAACCTAATATGATCATCTTGTTCTCTGTCTTGTTTTAAAAAACTATAAAGGGTTTTGACCATAGTTCCCAAAGGCGTTGAGATATTAATTAATATGGTTGTTCTTCAATCAGCTAGAAAATTAAACATCTAAGTCAAAGGAATCAAATGCTATGGCTGTTTATATAATATACTTTTAAACCAGCTTGGGAATTATAACGTACGCACTCTACTTCCTGATGAATTTTAGTCATGGAATTTATCAATAAGCAACATGTTGTATATAACAAATCTCCGGGTCAAAAACAACTCTTTATACGCCTTACAAATATATCACAAATATAGTTTTTTTTTTTTTTTTTTTTTTTATATAGAAGGAGGCAAACGAGCAGGCAGCTCACCGGATT
>JAOCPS010405077.1:0-12175 GCA_025505425.1 Graphium colonna | reverse complement strand
ACGTGGTAAATCAGCACTTAAAATTGCAATGAAAATTTACAATTTCATTGGTGCCGGCACCGGGGATTGAACTCAGGTTCGCCTCGAGTAATCAGAATTAAAGGCGAGCGCCCGGACACTGAGCTACCACGGCTCTATACGGCAGTACATGCCAAAATTTAAATATGTTTAAAACATTATTTTACTGTTTCTTCTGTTTGCTTTTTATAAGAACCTAACTTTATCTTTTGTTTATCAGAACCTTTACGAATATTGGAAAAAAGTTAGCAAGCCGAAAGAGACGGTAAGCTCGTTGGTTAATAGGAATTCAAACCTGCTAGTTTGGGGCATATAACGCTGCTTACTACTTCACCATGAAATCTTTAATATTGACTGTAACAGTCTTATTTCTACTAACAGATGTAATTTAATATAAGACAAACTTATAAATTTGATAAAACACGACTATAAACATCATGCTTTACAACTATGTAAAGGAAAGCCTTTAGTTTAAAATCCTATACGGCTTTTAAAAAAGTTTTTAAACCATGACTAGCTCTATAGAGGGCGCCACATGTAACCGAGAAGATCTCACATCCCATTACCAACAGATGATTAAGACGCTTCTAATATTACTTCATTTGTCAAATTATCATAATGAGTTTGCACGTTACGAGGCAAGCGAACATAAACAGAAGGAGTGTAATACTAGATTAAATTTAACCACGTATTGTGAAGAACATGCCGGCAGTAAATAAAAAAATCCTATATTATGCATTGATTAGTCAGAAATCACTTTATATTTTTGTTTTTTACAAACTTCTACGTGCTGTATCGGTTATTAGTCAATCATGGAACTGTGCAAGACCTCCACATTGGTACAGAAATCGCTTTACCAATTTGATAGATTAGAAATCTATACCAAATATGGATTGGTATATTTTTTGATTTTATTACTGATTAGTTAATTCGAAAATATTTTTTTTTTAATTTCAATCTTGCGCTTTATTTTTTTATTTTATATATTTAATATGAAACTATTGTTATGATTTTCATTTAAAGTAGTATCACACTCCGCATCCTGTATAGTTACATATATCGGGGTTAAAATTATAACGCCTTTTTTGCCGTATTCGTGTAACAAAGACACAAACACGAAACAAAAGCTGCGCTAATATATTAACGTGTCACGTTAGACGTAAACAGTCATTTTTATGTGAGCAAAATGCACACGTCTCACGTCACTTCGGAAGTATGATACGTCACGTAACGTGCCGCCATTAGTCACTCCTCCGCCCCCCTCCTCTGCCGCAATATTTCAGGGAGGGGGGAGGGTTAGGCCTCGGAGCTCTTACCTTTATTTTGGCGATATTATTATATGTGGGTTAAAGTGCCGACGATCGTTAGGGAACAATGTCATATATCTCGCCAGGCAGCGTTCTCTCGAAGGATGAATAAAATAAGTAAGCATATTGTTTTAATGGTATTGATAGATACACTCAAATTTGAGAGTAAACATTCATAAAAGAGATTGCATTAGTTTTAAAATAAATTATTTGCACACGTTTAAATTATTTATTACACACATTTAAATAACACACATAAAAGAAGAGAATTTTGAAAGGACATTTAAATGTGTGTAATTAAAATGTCCTTTCAAATTTCTCTTCTAAAAATTGTTTTATTTTATTACTTCATACGTGAAGCTCTTATTTCAAAGATATTATTTTCTTCATCGTATGAATAAAAATTACACGTTCTGCAAATAATTTTCCACAATGATACCTTAATTTGCAAACCAGCTAACTCCTTTTGATTAATTTTATAAAAAGGGAACCATAAAAAAAAGTATTTTTTTTATGGTTCCCTTGCCAAAATTACTCAAATGTAAACAAAAAGAAATATTAGAGAAACCAGACCGGTTTTCGTAAAACTATTTATTCAAAGAGTTGTGATAATATACGATTTTAAATTGTTACAAATTTCAAATTCCACGGTTTTGACAAAAGTGAAGTTAGCTGGTTCATGACTTAAAATATCGGCATATTCTTCATCATATTAAAGAACAACTTGAGATCCGGGATCTTCATTTTACAGAATACTAATTATGAACAAACTGTTTCCTCTTCGTCAATTAATAAAATTAAAAGCACACACATTCCTATTATTTATCCGCATCTTATCTTTATCAAAAGTCTTATATTAGTACTAAATGCCTAGTACTGCAAACAGTAGGCATAAATAATAAAGGAAGCTACCAAAAATTAATGGTAGTTATTCCAAATTTTTACTTTTTCGCGGAATTATACAATACCTTATTTTCCTCTTTCAAATTGGTTTAATAATAATAAATTACAGCTATTTCACTCACGTTTCATTCGTGAAGGTAATCTCTTAGCAAGGTGATTTTTACCGGTAATTTAATATTAACCCCAAACCACCTCTCAATTTCGCATTTTGTAAAACCCCGTTTTTATTATATATCAACGTCACACGTGACAATATTTCAAGAAGTGATAAAAGTAGATAGAAAACAGTGATGACAATAAAAAAATGTATCAACATATGAATTGGTACACATAGATTAGATTATTTTAGCTTACAATATATAATTCGTCTCTTTATTTTTTCTTCGTTAATCTGTTAACTTACCATATATCAAAGATTCTCGAAAACCATAAAGATTATAACAAAGAATGCCAGAAAAATGTCCTAAATCGCGTGTGGTCCTACCAAGGTTTTAATGCCTTCGCTAAGCTGTCTTTAACACATTCCCTTTATAAGAAGGAGACGAGATCATGATAAGATAATCGGGTACAAGACTTTGGGTACAAGCTTGTTCAATTAAAATAAAAATTTCTGGACTTTGTATAGAAGCTGATATGTCGATGGCATGTATCATGCCATATCGATAATCCCGGGTGGTCTTTATCAGTTATATCCAGATTTATCGATATGAGGAAGTATATTATGTCGATAAAATCTATAACAGTGTTTTAAAGATTTAAAGGTGTTCGTTTTATCTACCGCCGCTTGCAACAGCCTTTTCGTTAACATTTAGAGAAATATTTTTGAAATAGTTTTATTTTAATTGAAACTTCTGTCTTATCTTAAATCTAAATAAAAAAAAACTATAATTAATCTTTGATAAATATTCTCTGTGTGTCTATCAGATAAGTCTTCCTTATGGGCTTAGGCAATTTAAAATATTCATAATATACAATATTTCGTGCGTATCATGTGTAAAGAGTACATACATAGATGGCCAAATAAAGTAAAAGATATTTAAAAACTTGAAATAACTCTAATTCTGAACCGACTTCAAGAAAGGGAAAAGTTATATTTAGTTGTAAATAACCAATAGGCGAAAACTGTAAACTCGGTAACCATAATAAATACACGTTAACGTACAAAACAATAAATATAATTTAAATATAAATCCAACTATCGATCAATTAATCAAACAGTAGAGCATAACATCTTTCACATAGCTCTTGCTGCACTTCTAAAATCTGCCACTGACATATAATCCACCACAAGCGGGAAATCGAACTTAGGTCCCTTCGAGAACACAACCAACATACACTCAGCTTCGCAGCTTTTCCCGAATTAATGCGAACAATTCCCGAACCCCGTGACAAAACCAATTTAACCAACAATACGGAGTGAGACGGGATAACTTATTTCGTAGCCTGAGGCGATCACTCAAGACCGTCTCGCCAGTGATGTGATAATGGCAGATCATTCCTGGAATCCCCTTAGTACAAATAATACAACACAGCGTCTCCCTGCCAGCCTTTTGTGTGAAAACCGTTCGAACTGGTTTGATCTATTAAGCTCTCTATGCATTATATTGTAAAGTCTAATTAGATTGGCACGTCTTTAAAACAAGACGTTAACAATATTATACTTTTACTATTTATGTGTTATTTTTTGAAAATACAAATAATTCGAAATATCATAGAATAAAAAACAGCCTCAAACGAAATCGTAATAGTCTTGCACAAAATAATAAATATTAAATACGGTAAATATTAAATATCCAGTAAACATGTTTCTTCTTTTATCTTTGTAACGATGAAATTATACTTTATTTATTCATATTGCAAAAATTTTCAAAATATTTTGTAAGATGTAATACTGTCTACACTAATCTAATATACTTCAGACAGTATCAGATCTGACTTGTAGAGTTAGTTAATTAACTCTTATCTTAAATCTCAATATCGATATGATCCAAATATTACGCACATCACTAGAGACGAGGCGTCATCCGTACAACGCGGAATATCTATCGGTTACATTCATCGTTAGCAACTTCGACAATTAGGCCAACTTCTCTAAAACAGATGTTTTGCCGCGATCAATTCTCCCGCCGCGAAATTTGATTTCACGCTACGAAATGGCCTGAGGCGGCAAAAACAAAGGTCGAAGATTCGTACGCAAAATTTCAGTGCTAATTTTCAAAGAGAGTTGTTTGTTACGATTTGGTGGGCAATATTTGTTGGTTTTGATACCAATGCGCATTTAGATTTGTGGAAAAATTACGCGTCATATACAGAGTGACTGGTAAATCACCTTCAATATTTATACAGATTATATGTAATATTAAGTAATTACTTACGAAGCCATGCGCATCTTAGTGGACACAGCGCGCTGTGCCATTTTCGCATCAATGAAGTGCGCCAGCTGGTCATTTGTTCGCTGCTGGCATTGTATCCACGCTTCATCTAATCATTTAAAATTTTTTCGAAAACTATGACCTAATTTTATTATATAAATACTTTCTTTTAATATCATTGGTAACTCACCAATCAACCTGTATATTGATATATCAAAAACTCTATGAACGCAATCAAAGTCTTCAAAACGTCCGCAGCACAATGTCAAATGGTGCATATATTTGTTTAAAAAACTTCAATCTTAAGTTTTCTCACGTTGATTTGCTTTGTAAAAACAACATTTTGTTGTGCAAGTAAGACTGAATTTGGGAAAAATTTTGGCCGCCTTAGATGTTATGAGAGACTGACTAGGATTAACCCGTTCGCAGAGACAACCACCGGGATAATTTCAGCCGAATAATAATAATTATTATTATTACAAGATTGGTAGACCACATGAACCACATTTAAAAAATTTATCGTCTTAACCGTTTTCATATGTGTACAATATTTTAGGGACCGTTTATTTCTGTAAATGTAGTAGCTTGACTTAAAAAAGGATTTTTTTAAGAATTTGTTATCTTTATACATTTTAGAACAGTACAAATATCAATAACATTCCTACGGTTAAGTGTATTTTTAAGAAGAAAAAAAATAACACCACTCAAAGAAATTATGAATAAAAAATACGACTAATCTTGATATATTTCTTCATATTACATTTTACACTGCAAAAGACATTTTTAGTATTAAATATCCAGATTAGATAAGATATTTACCCATCCGATCAGGAACAGCTATCTGATCAAAATCCCTAAGGTGGCTGATGTTGTACAGAATAATATCGTGCTTAACAAACCATAAAAAGGGCAACCGAAAATCAAGCTGAGAATTGGGTTTCTAAAACTTTACCACATAAATTGTTTCTGAACCCTCTTGGGAACAAATTTAGAAAAAAGCTAAACTTGTCTAATAAATTCGAAAAAGTACAGCGGTGGACATGGATTTTGTCGTATTACTGATGGTATCTTTACTTATATCTCGAATAATGTTGCGAAGAGCAAAGTTTTATTTTAAATAATTATTTTGATGAATAACGACTTCAAACACCTGAGATGTTAACGTTCGTGAAACTAATTCTTCGGTTATTTTTAAATAAAAAAGGCATTATTGTTCCGATTTTTATGAAAATTTTACGGATTCACCTCGTAATCCATCCTGTCAAATATAAAAAAAATAAATCGAATCATAATGGGCGGATAAATCAGGTCACATACCATATACATAAAAACATACAGTCCCATAGTTAAGACCCTCCTCCTTTCTGAAGTCGGTTTATTATATCAATTTTTTAAATTTTACGCTATATCTATTTATGTACAAGGTTACAAGAGTTTTTTCTCATCATTATAAAGCATAAAATCTGTACTTATTTTATTTACTTGAGATTTTTTCCTTCCAAATTATTAAAAAAATGCTTAAGTAAGACCAAACTACTAACATACAAATAAGTTATTGTTTTAAATTTAAACGGGTTATGACATATACTAACAAGGATTATATAAAGGTTTTCACTGCCTTTAAGCAATTTAATAAAGCAGATTCATTATCTAATATCAATAGTTTTTCCTTCCTTATGTTGTTTCATACAATCCTGCTTTGTTCATTTTCGTGCCAAATAATAATTTGTTTAGTCGTCCGCTAGGCGAACGCATAATATTACGTTAGCCGTCCGCTTAGCAGACTACTTATAGCGGAATATTTATTTAGACGTCCACTATATAAATAATTTTTTGTTTAGTCGTCCGGTAGGCAAATAAATAATTTTTATTTAGTCATGCGCTAGGTATTTTTCTCTATGTTTGGGAGTATATAAACATGTGATGGTTTCAAATAATATAAAGTATGTGATTTTTAATTTCAAATAATTGAATCAATCAGCACTTGTTTCACAATAAAACTTTATATGTGTACAAGTTATTTCACTATAAAAATATATTAATTCGTAGGCAAACACAGTTTTAGTAGCAAGGATGCTTCAAGTAATTATATCTCTGACCTTTTTCAATAAAATAATGTTAACTTTTATTTTTGTTTCTTAAATATATACCTTTGCATAAAATATGTATTCTTTTGCTTTATTAAATTATAAAAGTGCTTTGCACGTGTCGCTTCAAATATAAAATGTTTTATATCTTCTAAGATGTTAATTAACAATGTTATGCTGTAAAGGGCAATTTGGATGTTTATAAATTGTACAGCGTTTTAAAGGTAATTAGTTAAATAAGTGTATTATTTAAAATAGCTTCGTGAATAATCTATTATTTATTGCAATATGCAAAATATAAAACAATTACTGTAGGTTACCCTTTAAGGATAGACATATACCATCCA
Organism: Graphium colonna; assembly: GCA_025505425.1. Taxonomy (NCBI): domain Eukaryota; kingdom Metazoa; phylum Arthropoda; class Insecta; order Lepidoptera; family Papilionidae; genus Graphium; species Graphium colonna. Next base: position 5,141 of record JAOCPS010405077.1, on the reverse strand, counting down.
GGACTTTTTTTGTAGATATTTTTATAGGATAAAATTCCATATAAAAATATTTTGATTTAGCTCCTAAGGTTTAGCAAGTATTTACATAGTAAGGGCACAAAAATATCTTCTACGACAATCTTTAAAACATACACGTAAACTTTCTTCTTAAATCAATCTGTCTATTTTTTAAAACCGCTTCAAAATCCGTTGCGAAGCTTTAAAGATCTTGGCGTACAGACAGGATGCGACTTTGTTTTATACAATGTAAATAAGATACATCATTCTAGAAAATTTTACCTTACTAACTTTTATATGACAAATCGAAAATAAGTTTATTTGTAATAAGTTCATGTATTAACTAATCAAATTTAATTTTTCCAAGATATGGGGTGCCAGCATGTTCGCCTACGTCAGCCAAGGTCAAATCTGCATTTAAAACATCGATTTAAATAATTTCTAATGCTTGAAAATAAATCTGTACGGAAGGTGGTAAACCTTCCGATTTTAAAAAAAATAAGCACATTGATTGTATAGGACGGGCTGAGAAAGAAATAATCACTTTGAGGTTTAAATTAAAGTGATTTACTTTTAAAATATAATGTTTCCTTTACAAAAAAGTACAAACTTGACTGGCAACTAGCGTCCGACTAGCGGATAGTATAAAATTATTCGTGCGACTAGCGGACGAATGGCATAATATTAATCATCCAACTAGGGGACTAGCGGACAAATAATGTTGTAGTAATAATCCACTAACACATATCTTTTCCGTTGTTTTTATTTTAATAATAAACTATTTATCCGATTTTTATAACAAAATTATATCTATCAGAAAAAAAATTAAATCAGGTCATAAGTTGCGGAAATATTTACAAACCTTCGTAATTTTTTGTTATTTTTCTTTTGTTAAATTTATAAAAAAATAAACTAAGGAACCAATTTTAAAAAAATATATAAAACTATCTACAAAGAATGCTCCAACATTTAAAAATAGATTTTTTAAAACTGGTTTGTAAATGACTGATATATGCGCAAATAAAATTCAATTTCGTTTTTTTGATTTAAAATAAAAATTACTAAACCGATTTTGCTAAAAATTGGAATCATTCCGGAAGAATACCCTATAATTATAAAAAGAATTTTCAAAATTGGTTCATAAATAGCGGAGATATGCGTGAACGTACATAAAAATATATAAACATTCGAATTGAGAACCTTCGTCATTTTTTGAAGTTGGTTAAAAATTTAAAAATGAGAGAGAACCCTCCTTTTTGAAACTGGTTAAAATTATCTAACTTGAATTATTAAGTATTATAGACGGAAATATTTTTTTTATTAGTAATACTTTCGATTTATGTAGCGTAAAATAAACATGATCATTATCATTTTTCTTTTTAGACTACAATTATTTTTTTGGTATAAGGAATTATTTTTATTTTTAAAGTCCCCTAGCTGTGTATAAACAAAACAAAACAATGTGAAAAGTTTACAGTTAGCTATATATTTACATTAAACAAGAATTTGAAAAATCTGTCCAAGAACTACAAGAATTTAATTTTATGTCAAATAACTCATGGTATCTGCTTTATCTACCTGTTTTGTTAAATACATACAAAACATCATGATGTATTACATATAATTATGCATTGACATCTCTTTTCGCTGTATATTTGGTAATTAATAAATAAACTATATATAATTTTCTCAACACGAATTTAACACTATGAACGGTATTCATTCTATCGCGTAAGGAAGTGGTTTGTTAGTTTTTAACCGAGTTCAAAAAATGAGGAGGTTACATGCTTGACAGTAAGTACCTTTTATTTATGTTTATCGATATCTCCAACAGTTATACACTGATTTTCAAAATCCTTTTTTTATTTTAAGGGAAGAGGTGATTTTTTTTAGTAAATTTTGATACAATTTCGTCTAATAATTTCCTTCTTAAATTCAAATAACTTAACAAAATATGTGATTGATATCTGATTCTAAGGCGTCAAAAGTTGATCTCAAAATTTTCAGTAGAATAATAAACAAAATAACGATAATATTTGTAAACAATGCCAAAGCTAAAATAATACCTAATAATATTCGTTCGCTTTAAATCTTATCTTTTGGATTTTTGTTTCCTAAACCTTGTAGCTGCAACGATGAATTCAGTTTTTATTCTATTTTGTAACTAAAATTTTACTGAGCACTATATATATCTATAACAAGATTATAAATAAATAGATTAAAACGAGTTTATTGTTACTTAATGCATCACGTTAAACAGATAAATGGATTCGAATGAAATTTATAATTGCATTATGTACTAGATTAACACCTAGGATGGATTTCAAACGAAACGAATAAAACATTCACGTGGGTGATAGAGCAGTAATAAATAATTTTTCGAAACTAAATCGAAAATCTATAAACTGAAACTTTTGCTGTATTCGCGATCGCGTGTTCATTGCATGTTATCATAATAAAACACTCGGATTGCTTCTCTAGTATTAAAATTACGGGTTTGGCGAATTAAATCTATACCACCATTATAAAGCTGGTGAGTTGTTTATTATCTCAGGAACCAATGGACCGAATCGAAATTTTACTTTAGTGTCGGATATCCCTTAAATCGAGGAGAGTTTTGACTATATAAAATGACGCCATGATCAATATTAATGCAGTAAGAACTAAAAATGTCGCAAAGTGTGTGAAATTTTACGCAGGCCAAAGCACTGGTACTGCCTTTAGCATAGAACGCGTATAGTTGAGCAGTTAGCCATTATTTCACAGCAAAAGTCCCTTAGTGGAAAGAAGTTTTGATTAAATTGGAGGCGACACGTGCTTATTTCTTCGCGGGCTTCGGATCGGGGATTTGTTTTGTAATTACAATACACAGGATTTATTACTTTGGAGTTCGTGATTTGTTCGTTCCCTGTCGTATATAATTTTGCTTGTCGGATTCCAAGTTGTAAATCACGATGCAGTGTGATATTTCAGCACTATACTTTTCGGCTTCGAGAGAATTCTATTATCGTGTGTGTTACAGAGTTCGTTTAATATATGACGCATTGTGATTTTGAAGCGCAAATTTTAATAGAGAGATTTTTCAATATACGCCTCCTTTTACAAATTTAAGCAATTTGGGCTTTTTAGTTTCATTAGCTAGTCAAATATTTCATTTCACAGGTTTACTGTGTAAAAGAATCACGGACATTTACCATTCATAAACGTAAAATTGGAAGTCAACAATGAGGTAATAATATATTGTTATCCATAATAGTTAGTTAACTTAATCTAAAATCTTGAAGAATAAAAATCCCTGTCCCCTATCCCCACATAACTATTCCATTTCGTGAAATTCACTGCTATGTCACGAAATATCCCAAATATACGATAGGGCAATTTTTTCAAACAGCGCAAGTTGAAATGTCATAATTTGCGTTATTGGATTGAAAAGTTCGCTCCGATCTACGATCGTTACGTTGGGGGAGCTCCTGTACTCCCGGACTTCTGATGATGTATGTGCTATTCGACCGCGTAACTCGGTATTAATACGCCATTGAAAATTTTGGCTTAATTCCATCTAGTATAGGATCCGTTAAGATGTGATCAAGCTTTCGTTGTTACGGCTTGATCACATCTTTATTCTTGTATAAATGCTGGCGATATCGATAAACATATATAAAAAGTTAAATTCTCGTCTTTTTTTGAAATGGGTTAAAAGCTAACAAACCACTTTCTTTACGCGATAGTACGAAGGTATTTGATGCAGTTAAATTATTGTTAAGGAAATTAAATTAAGTCCTTTATTAATTATCAAATATAGAATGAAAAGAACCATCAATGTGTAATAACATAATATACATCATGATGTTTTTTCATGTATTTAACAACGTAAGTAGATAAAGCAGATACCATCAGTAATTTGACATAAAATTCAAATTATAAAAGGTTACATTTATGTGTTCGTTTTCATTAAAATTTAATATCTTCAATTCATATAAAATTCACATCGGTGAGTTTAACAAATATCTCGGACACTTATCTGATTAAAATTTAAAAAATTACCTTCCATTTACAAAACGATATTGGATTTCCTTTTGCTTCATAAACACCGGCACTGCATTTGGTGTAAGCACCTCCTTAGACAGTCCGTCGTAATGCGCTAAAAAAAATTAAATCCAACGGTAAGGTAAATAAACGGTCGCCGATACGCAAGTAAATAGAGTAGACGGTGTCCTAAGCCCGGCTTACCCTGCGTAAGACGCATCCGGAGTTAGCTAAGTACATTTGCACCGATTATATGTTGCTACAAGGATACTACGGTTCGGTTAATCTAAGGTTTATTTTGCCAGCATACTGAAACCTTTTGCGTTATCGAATACCTTCTTATTTAGTATTTCGAAGTCGAAAGAATTATGTGTGAGAAAATCACTGATTTAAAATCATGTTCTTTTATCATGTAGTGGTATTCATGTTTTTAAATTCCGTATAATATTTAATAGATGTTATTTGGCGTGTCGTTTACTTTCATAGATTGATATATTTTGTGTTTGTTATGGCTATAATTAATTCCTAGTTATACGTCTGCCCAGTCTTATTTCTTTTAAAGCTGTCAGTGCATCAGAAACTTTTCGGATATTGTTGAGTCCATGAATGAAAGCTGTCATATAACATCATATAATCTTGTGAAATGACTTTAATATAAAACATAGTACATGGGTAACAATAAAAATTGTAACTGTTTCATGGCCAAATTCTTTAAAAGTGAAGTTTGGGGGAGATTGAAAAAAAGTCCATCAAATATTCATTTAATATGAATTACACGAGAGAAGTATCTGCCAGAAGCATAACGACCAAAAAAATTAAAAACTCTTATTTTATTGCATAAAAGTTAATCAAATCACATAAAAGTATAAATAAGATCAAAAATATTTCGTTCAAAAGGAAATAACTTCATAACAGTACGTTTTATTATTCAAGGTTAACAGTAATATTATTCAAAAGTAAAGTAAGTAAAGTAACAGGCTATTTTTCATGTCCCACTGCTGGGCAAAGGCCTCCTCTAGACAGAGGGTATAGGCATAGTCTACCACGCGGCCCAAGTGCGGATTGGCGGACTTCACATATCTCAGAAATATTATTTCTTAGATATGCAGGTTTCCTCA
>JAOCPS010404966.1:0-12175 GCA_025505425.1 Graphium colonna | reverse complement strand
GTGGTACTTCCCTGGACGAGCGTGGCCTTAAAAGTGCAGCAAAAGCTGTGAAAGGATGTTATGCTCTACCACCTCTTTGAAGGAAAAGTAAACATTCCACATATTTACAAAGACAAGGCAGAACATCTTACAAACGGCTCTTTTGACTATTGTTAATTGTATTGGCTGTGTAAGATGGAGAGACAAAAACCCTAAAAAAGAAAATATTTAACCAACATTCTTAACTATAACTAATAGGAAGTAAGTATAGTAATATAAAATCTAAATCTTCTTGTCGAGCAAAATGGTGCGGTAGCACTGCAATATCACGTCGCTTGTGCAAGGAAGTCGACGCATGAACGTCTATTTGTAATTTTCATAGCTTAGAGGAAAGTAATCAGGCATGGGCGTCATAGTTATTATTCAATATCGATAAAATGACGGATATCTTAAGATTTTGATATCAAATACTCCGCTATGCTTGTCATCAGGTGTTAGAAGTAACTCACTGTTCTATTCACTGACATTTATATAACATGCACTTGCAGCTCGTGGGTTATGGTGCTGGTGGTGCTCATTAATTGTTGATAAAATATTAGGATTGAAAGTTACAATAAAATTTACATCTCAATTTGTGTTTTTTTTATTACATGTTTACTTGTAGTAAAAACAAAACAACGACCATGGATCCAATTGCGTACACAAAAAACTTAATGCATTAAAACGGTAAGTTGACAAAACAATTGTGATAAAACAATATTTTTTGAGGGAAAAAAACAAGCGATAGTTCTAGTTACCTGGGTTATCGCCATTATTTTCTTAGTTTGAAGCAAAGATAAAACATGTAAAATTAATCATATGTTTTTAGGGTATAACGTTTTTGTTAATTTAAAATTATGATAACGAAAAAGAACCAAGCAATATCATAAATGTCCCAACTCTTTTAATCACATAAGCAAAGATACGTTAGAAAGTATAGACCGTGTCAGTTACGATATACCCTCATCGTTTCGCCTTGTTTTGGTTACTAATTACGTTACAATCGTTTTTGTGAAAATCGATATCTAAGTTTCGTATATCAATAATATTCGACTTATAAGCGTAACGGTTTTAAGATACGTTTTCATATACCAGACAAATCTCTAAAAGTAATATAATGCGTGACCGGTGCAGTGGCCACCATGCCCCCCATAGATCGTCCAGGAAATACGCCAGCCATGTTGGACGAGGAGAAAGCCGAATGCCTGGCTGACATCCTTGATGCTCAATGCTTCCCCAGTCTACTGCCGGCCGACCTAAACCACCTCCGCACGGTGGACGACACAATAGCTAAAAATTAAACGATCCATTACCCAATCCGGTTTCCCCAGTAATCATCAAAAAATTACGACCACGTAAAGCCCCCGGCTCTGATAGCGTCACCAATAAGGTGACTAAACTCTTTCCCAGTGCTATCATCCAACTATTGGTCGTAATTTATAACGCGGCAATAACCGAAGGCTTCTTTCCCACAGAGTGGAAGAATGCAGAGGTTATAGGGTTCCTCAAACCCTCCGATTTGTCTCCTAAAAACCTTCGGGAAAATTTATGAGAGACTAATCTTAGCCCGCTTACGATGTTTCATGAACTTTCGTGTGCTTGCCATTCTCGAACGATTCGGCTTCAGAGCCAAGTATTCATGTACCCATCAAGTGCACCGCATCACGGAGCACATATTAACCAAAAGGCAAAGGGGCTACCACACAGGAGCGCTCTTTCTCGATGACGCGAAAGCGTTCGACAACGTCTGAAATAACGGGTTCGTATACAAGTTATAATACGAGACTTCCGTAGTAATCGAACCTTCCGCTACCTCCTGTCCCTTGTCCTCGATTCTAAACTTACCTTCACCCCTCGGGTTAGAAACCGGGCGGCCTACGTACTAGGCCGTCTATATCCCTTACTCAATGCGTAGTCAAAAATATCCCTTTGGAATAAGGTGACAATTTATAAGGCGGTACTTCGCTCCATTGCCATGTGGTGACGACAAAGAATATCACCACCCTATTTCATCCCGTGGGGGGGCGTAAAAGTCGTTCCGAGGGAATACTAGAGGATGGGCAGCAGAACCACCAATGGATGGAATAACAAAATTGGGCTGTGATAAAGGCAGGGCAAGGGGTGCTTAGAATCCCCGGCAGATACCGTGTTACCAAATCCGAAGATCCAAATCCGCCCTGGCAACATATAACACGCGCACACTGCGGACCGACGAGAAGATTTTCTAACTGGAGGAAGAATTGAGCAGGCTCCGCTGGGATATCATAGGATTGTCTCAAGTCCGAAGAAAGGGAGAGGACACGATAATCGGAATTCCGGTAACCTGTTCTGTTTCCGGGAGGGCGACCAACTGTCCCAAGGTGGTGTTGGATTCATAGTACACATGTCCCTTGTGAACAATTTAGTGAAAATCGAGAGTGTAGACAAGGGTAGCGTTCCTTATACTTAGAATCACCAAACGGTATTCGTTAAATGTCATTCAGGTATATGCACCGACTTCGGCGCACTCCGACGAAGAGGTTGAAGCTATGTATGAGGTTATATCACGAGCCATGCATACTTCAAATACTCATTTCACGGTTGTTATGGGGGAATTCAATGCAAAGCTGGGCAAACGAGTCGGTGATGAGCTGATAATGGGGCAATTTGGAGTTGGAGAACGGAACCAACGGGGCTAGAAGTTGGCCGACTTCATGGAGAAGGACCGACTTTTTATGATGGACTCCTTCTTCATGAAGCCACAAAATCGTGAATGGACCTGGATAAGCCCCGATTGTAACACAAAAAATGAAATAGACTTCATTTTGTCAACGAGGAGACAAATATTCAATGATGTCTTTGTGATTAATGCGGTTAAAATCGGGATCGATCACAGAATGGTAAGAGGCGCATTGAATATTAATATTAAATACCAGAGGAACCGACTGGTGAAGTCTACACTGAGATCTTCACCTATCCAACACCAAAACCGAATCGTATGCCTAGCAGACTGCAAGGAAGTGGACATGTACAATGACATTTCTGTAGAAGCCGTTCATACGACCGAGTTGAAGTTTTATAGGACCCAACGTACACACAAAACCAAAAAGATCTCAGACCATACTCTATAGCTAATGAAAGAGAGATGGAAGATGGTTCTGACCGACCTCAGATCATGCTTCCAGATATAGGCATCTCAATAGACAGACTTCAAAATCAATCGAGGGTAGCGGCTGGATGCGAATAGCCCAAGACCGGCCACTGTGGCCATCCTTGGGAAAGGCTTTTGCCCAACAGTGGGCGTGTTTCGGCTGACGGATGGATGGATGGAGTTCGCTCCATGATGACTTATGCGTCCTCAGTTTTTGTATTTATAAATCCGCGACAGTTAGACCGAATTCAGAACATACAAAACTGGTCCACGCTTAGAGCTTACAGGAGCACCCTGGTTCATGCGCAATATAGACTTACCAATCGATCTCGAGCTTCCCAACATCGCTCAAGTCCTGAAGTTGGCAGCGCCACTATTTCTAAATCGCCGCGACGCACCCGAATCAATTAGTAGTAGGTGCCTCTACCTGTAGGCTCATACCGTTAGGCACGTTGAGATACTATGTAAATCGTAGACCGCGACACGCGTTAAACTTTCCATATGATGAGACGACTCTCGCAAAAGTCAAACATAAAGAGCATCTCAAAAAACAAAGAGCTAGCCGCGCTCGCCGGCGAGTGCAGCGAAATGCTTATACTAGATACTGCCATGTAGATGGCAGGTTTCGTCCCGATAGAGACGTTGCTAAAGTTTCTTCCGCCACCGCTTCTTTTCCCAGCGATAACGCATCCCGAAGCGGTAGGAAAGGTAGATGTTGCTCTCCCCGTAGGCTGATTATGGCAAGCGATCGAGCCGAGGTTCGTCGGCCCCCTCGGGCATCCTTGAGTCGTGTTGCTAAACGTGTGTTGAGTGCCAGCCCAAGCCGAGGTCCCCTCTCGGGAGTCCTTGAGCCTGAGCAATCCATGGAGCGTACACAGAAGCGATATAAGAGCTCGGTGGCCTCCCAATCCGATCACGCGCGCAGTGGGAGCCCGAACCGAGGTTTCCTTGGGGAGCCTTCGAGCTAGCCACTCATAAATGAGGTTTAGGCCATGCGCACTAAGCGCCGGCCATCTCAAGTCCGTCGGATCTACAGAGGCCCCTCTGGCCAAAAGTGATGATGCTCGAGAAAAAAAAAAGAAAAAATAAAGACAGTGACACTGACAGAGTGTCAGTAGTGTTTTGAAAGTGTCTACATGTTTATTTATTTAGTTTTAAAATTTTATGTTATTGAATGGAATTGATCTGTCTAAATATTTTACTCTCTGTTTAAATATTGTATTGATTGATACATGGGCCATAATGCTTGCCCCTTATTTGGTAACCGGCAACAATTTGTTCCGACAATGGTTATCCAACGAAAGCGTAATAGAGAACTTTGAAAATTGGTCTAAAATTAATAGTAGGGTGTCATGTGGATTTAATATGAAACGGGCTAGTTTAGTTAACATTTGTTGGTCCTATAATGTTTTTCATGATAAAGGTGTATATTATGTCACTGGTGCTTGGGCTGATGACGATGACTTTGTTAGAAAACTGAACATTTTTGAAGAGCCTGTTGACTTACCTGATTTTATCACAACGTGTAATGATTTTCACATATTTATAGTAGACCCAAAATTGTTAAAAATATGGGTACTAGATGTAGGACGAGCATTGCCACATACTTCATCAGATTTAAGTTTTGAATTTGGCTCTACGCATACACCACAAAATTTAAAAGTTTCTAAAGTAATCTCTTCAAATAACTGTGTTACTTTTTTAACAAATAGCGGTCATGTATTTTATGGAATACCACCAACCTACTTAGACACCAGTCATTGTATAGGACAAGTTTGTGATATAGTTTGTGGGTATGATCACACAATGCTTCTTACTACCACTGGCCATGTGTATACTTGGGGATGTGGCCAGTAAGTTATTTTATATTTGAAAATAGTTTTTAACAAATAAATTATTAATAGATATCTGTTCTATCTGTAACAATGTTAGTTCTTAAATCTTGGGATACAAAAATATAATTCTTCAACGTTTAGCCATGTCTTTAAAAAAATTGCACAAAAATATGGTCACAATTTGGTACACTGATAGTTTATCATATATATTAAATCCACTTTTAAAGTCCATGATAATAGAATAGTAGACAGATTGCATTATATTTTTTCATTACCCTCTCTCACTTTTGAATATGAATATCATTGATATAAGTTAATGCACATATACAACATTTTCTACTGTTTTATTATAAGTATAATTATGTACAAATATTATTTTTGATAACCACAAGCTTTGTACATATCAAGATTGATCAAGCCATTGAGTTATGCATATACACAGTTTGACACATAAAGATTTTTTGTGTAGTTACTAAATGACTCGGCAAACATTGTTGCTATATAAATTATCTCTCAGTTATGAACCAGGGTTGAAAATTTTTAAATTACTAATATCTCTGTAAAGAATAAGTACTTGAAAGAATGTTAAAAAAATTGGCTGTATATATTTTTTAATGTCACATCATAAACAAATAAAAAAAATTGTCTAAAAATAAGAATAAAATGTTTGGGCTGGACCACCCTTATCACTTAGGGTCATGGAAAAAAGATCCCTCATATCTACCGCATATACATATTCAATTTCATAAAAAATGGTCCAGCCATTTGGAGGAGTATGGCAAAGAACATTATGACATGGAAACTTTATATATTAGATATGCTTATAAGATCCTCCAATTGTTAAGATTTATAATTGGACTCAATACTCTGTGCTTGAGTTATTTGTTTTGAGTTATCAAAGTTCAGACAGGACAATGTCTGTCACGTCCGCTAGTATATTTCTAGTATATATTGTATTTCAAATTACAGGAGACTCCAGCTAGGTCACGGTGATATCACAAGTGTCGAAAATCCTACTGAAGTCCATGCTTTGTCAGGATTGAAGATTACAAAAATTGCCGCAGGAGGGGTACATTCGTTGGCTTTAAGTGAATTTGGTGATGTCTACGCCTGGGGTTGGAACGAAGATGGCCAATTAGGTGTAAAACTCGATCACGAAAGTACAGACTGTGTGGGAGTACCTAATTGTGCGATCCCAACGGTAGTAGACATTATTGACGAGGAAGGCCAACAAGTTGAATTCAATGTGGTTGACATAGCTTGCGGCTCAAAGCACTCTGTTATAAAGTTGGAAGATAATAGTGTTTGGGCAACTGGATGTAATAAATATGGTCAATTGGGGCTATCTCGCCAGAATTATCCTTTGGTGAAATACTTTCGTAAATTATTGCAATGTGATATTGATTTTGAGCTTATGTGTGGCACATGGACTACTGTTATATTAAAGAAATAATAAAATACTTTTACTTTTCATTTTTGATATTATGCTAGAGCAGTTGTTAATGGTTGTATAATTTTAGGATGTTATGTAGGTTGAATGAGACAATTAATATTACTTAATATTTATTATAACCATATTTTATTGTTTTTAATTTATCATTTCAAATATACTCGCACAATTAACAAATTAAAGTTATGAAGCTTAAGATGAGAGGTATAATAAAAGATAACAAAAAGGATTTTTATTGTATTTTTATAAGTGAAATATTTGCCATATTTTATAATAATTTTTATAAATGTTTTTTAAGTGATTTTAGTTTTTGAATTAGTATTTAGTAGGACGGTATTTCCGCCTGGGAAAATTGTAGTGTTCTGAATTATGGCGAACGTATTACCACGTCGTCGCAAACTCTTTAAGCGACGAAAAATGGAGGAGGTTTTCAATATATATTTTTTTATGTATGACCATACATAACCGTTTACCGATAAGTCTGATTTGATTCTTTTTTTATTGGAAAGGGTATACCGAGAGGGTGGTTCAATTTGGAAAAAAAGTTCCCTTCCAAGGGGAAGAAAACAGGGGATGATTGATGTCCTTAAAATGGTTTAAGTATAGATATGTACTCGTTTTTATTAAGGTTAAATAAAAAAGGTTTATTATTTTTTCTTTTCAGTTTTTCGACGGTTTTATTTTTTGTGTAAAAGTTTTTATTATTTAGTATGTATTACTCGAAAACTCCTGTACCGGCTTAAATTGATTTTTGTTCGAAATGTTATATTTTTTCAATGGTCCCAGGTAATGATCTTGGAAATTTTAATATCATATTTGAACCGGTTTGGGTATTTTGTAATTGTTGAATTCGGTTTTATGATTTTCTGTGAAAATGATACTTGTCATACCTTGTTTTTTTACTTACGTGTGTATATAATCGAGCCTGTCCCGAAATTAGCAACATTAAATTTCCTTTTCCGAATAATTGCTAATTTTATTCTACAGGCGCTATCCTCCTTCTCACAAGTGGCATTTGTGCATATAAACACCGAGAAAAACTAATTCGGAGTTATAATTTGCTATAATAATGCCACAATGTCGACAAAGAGAAACTGACTTTTATAAAGGTATTGTAGTTTTAAAATAGAAACGTGTAAGATATGTTCTTGTAATATGAAATGTTTTTATATCCTACTCGTACTTGAAGCCCTGGATTTACACTAGGGGCACTCGGGGCTAGTGCCCAGGGCGGCCAATTTCCAGGGGGCGGCAAAATTTCAACCGTAAAAAAAATTGCGTTATTGAAAGTGCCTCTTCTGTTTTACACTTTATAAAAAATCATAAACTACTTAGATTTTTCAAAGAAATTATAACATTGATTTTTCTAAAAATTTTATGAGACCACCAAAAAATATCCTCGCAAATAAAAAATTATTTTGAAAATTGGCAATAAATTACACAATGAAAAGAATAAACTCCTTTAAAAAATATATTTTTTTAAATTTATTTTTATTGGGGCGGCACTAAGGTTAAATTCGGCTCTGCGTACTTGTATGCAAATCTCTTTCGAGCCGAGTGTCCTAGCCTAGAACATACGTAAACAGTACGGTGACGAGTGGACAGACAATATATTTATTGAATAATAAAGTAGTTTGACTAATTAAAAATTAAGAATTTTTCTCGGTGGTTTCATACGCGTGATTTTTTTTGGATTTGATTAAAATTCTTTTACAATTCGTAAAGGAAGACAAACGGGCAGACGGTTCACATGATAGTAAGTGATCCCGTCGCTCATAGACACTCGCGGGATAACAATTATATCCTTTCACAGCTTTTGCTACACTTGTACGTCCCCTCTCCCGGGGAAGTTCCACCGCCCTTCATAAAATCGGCATAAAATAAAATATGCATGACTCTTGGGGTGGTCATGTCTCCCCTATTGTTTTTCCACTCCAGTCGTCTCCTCCAAATATTAAATCCACACTCATCCTATCCAAAACACCTATTCTATCCATAAATTCCATAAAAAGGCGCCGTATCAGTATGATTCATATACCAGAATTCAAGTTAAACCATCTGGGTAAATCGCATCTATTTTCGCGCTACTGCGCTCTTATGTGACGTGACTAACATAAATATACATCCGTCAGAGAGATAGATAATAATTCTAAAAAATACTGTTTTGTTTTCTATTGACGTAACGAGAGATGCCTTATACTTATATTAAATATCTTAGAGACTTATCGCTAAGTAAAAATTTTATAATAATATAGATTAAAATAATATAAATTAGTGTGCAGGGATAGGCCGATAAATTATAAGACCAATAAAAAAGAAAAAATTAAGATGAAAATTTTTTTAATTTAGAAAATTCGACGTTAATCGTAAATTTAATTTTTTAAAAGACATAGTTCTTTATTTTCTACTAATGTATCAGCTAGTTAACTTTATATTTAGAGCATATGTTCACTCATAAGTGAAAAAAATTCTCTTGTGAATGCTTTTTATTAGATCAGAGAATTCAAAGAACTCAGAGAATAATCCAGATGAGCGCAATGACAGAATATTGATGCCAGTGCGGTGAATAGACTTTAGTCGGCAAATAGAATCTCCAATCAGTACGAAACAAAGCTTTGGGCGGACAATACATTACTTAGTTAGTACGTTTTTTTTCTTAAATAGTGCCGACTTGTGTTATTAATTCTTGCAAAAACCGTTCCGAAATATTAAAAAAAATAGACCGAATATCGTTTCACCGGTAAATGTTATTAATTGTACTATTTTATATTATTTTCTTATTTTGATATGTATGGTACATAAACCTTAGACGTAAAATGCTTAGGGTTGCTAGATTAAATGGGGTAAAAATGCCAACAATAAATATTCAAATGTAATATGAGATAGGAAATTGACAAAATTGTAGTTATATTAGTGTTAAGTAAGTGCTGCTAAAATATTTTGGGTCAGATAGAACCGAAGAAGTTGAATTGTAAATTATCGTGATATTTATTCCAAAAATGTTATTGATATTTATTCCAAAAAATGTTAATGAAATTTGACACGTATTGGATTCATTTTATCTTCTGTTTTTTTCTTTTTATTCATTTATATATTCATAGAGAGACAAAACTGTATACCCAATAATTTGTATAATGTTTGGTGTTAGTCAAATATTTTAATTGCTTTTGTTTTATTCCCTTCAGTTGTGCTTTTTTAAAAATCTTATAAAACTGAATATTTAAAAATTTATACTTATTATTTATTCAGATATTTTATTCCTTTTTGTCAATTAAGAGAATCTTAGAGTATATTATTTTGGTAGGCAGTAATATTTGTTTTTCATTTTCTGATAAAGAAATTCTGATATGTTTATAGCATTCCGTTGTATTTATAACTATTTATCAACCTTAATAATTGCGCTAACTAGTTCGTTAAAAGTTTTTTAAGTCGGTTTATTTTTATAATTTAACATAATTCATGTTAAATTATAAAAATAAATTGTATTTATAGAGCTGTAAATTTTTAATATAACAAATATGAAATTATTTGTTTGGTTTGAGTTTATGAATGTTTTCCATAAACATAATGTTTTGTGAGATATACAAATTTGGTTTAAAATTTCATAGAATATGTAGAAATTAAATTGTAATTATGTCGACGTATTTTATGGATATTTTTTTAATTTAAAATTCATTGTTATATATATTTTTTTGGATTACATTGGTATTATTCAGCACAGTTTACACAAAAAAACGGGGAATTTTTTCCTACTCTGACAATTTTTCATACACATTGGGGTATGCGTTTTTACAAGTTGTCAAAGTGAACATGTCTAAAGGTGGTCACTGTCGGGACGTCCATATGGATGTAGTGTTGGGGAATTGTGTGCGAGCTATTGAAAATGCGATATTGATGTATAGAGAACCGTGGTTGCTTCACAAAATTTACGTCAGGAAGTCGGCCGGGACGTCTCGTCAGTGACCACCATAAGTGAATGCATCAATCACTTTGACAATTTTGTTGACAACGCTCCATATCGATTACTCTTTAATTTGAGTATTAAAGTTTTACACACGCGCGTTATTCTATAATTCTTTGTAGAGAGTTACACTAATATGAATACAAGAGTTTAAAATATTTTTAGGAAGCACTCTCTTGTAAAGAGAGAATTGAAAACTTTTTTAATAGACTTTATAACTGTTGCTATATTTTTAATATAATAACCTCAAAGTTACTTCATAAATTATGTTTACGAATGTTTTTCTTCGATTATTGACATTTCGGGATTACTTCAAAAATTTCACATGAACATCAACTAAGGTTATAAAGGAAATATCACATTGAACAAGGAAAAGGAACAGAACTCTTAATTCATTCGAATAAGACCTCATCAGACTTGACGCTACAGGAAGTAATTGTGACCACATTTAAGGATAGGCTCAAATTCACGATACCTCCCTTCCCATAAATCGTGTTCGAGATACAGATCCCTTTCGAAGGCTACATCCTGTGACAAATTCCTTTCTTTATCACCCTGCAACTTATGCATTAGCTCCAAGTACAAATTATGTTTGGTTGATAACGCATTATTAGGCGGGAATGTATTTATGAATTATCTAGAAGCAGATTTGTAATTTTCATCTGACTTCAAATTAGAGGAGGGTCTTAATGGTGTAAGTTTTCTTTATATGTATAATTACTGATTTGTAGTCAAGTTTTGAAACAGATTTTGAAAATTCTTTTTTTATTTCAAAGGATATAATTACAGGGTAATCATATGGGATCGCCTTGTGACTATCATTTTCATGAAAATTATTACATTATTAGTTTCTTTTTTAAATCAAAATAACTGATTTTTTTTGTTTATATTTTTTAGTCAAAATGTATACAAGAAACACAATATTTAGCATATTGGAAGAGGAGGGACGATATTTTAATGTTATGAGAAATAACTAAAAGCTACAATATTATAATGTGTCTTAATGAAGTATAAAAATTCATTCCAATTACTTCAAATAAAATTCAAACAAGTTTTTTTTTCACAGAACCGAACCGATTTCAGAAGTCTTAAAGTGTACTTTAAAAACATATCATCTTTGTTATTTTGATTTTATAAACAAATTATTGATCTGATTTTTATAAAAGATTTGTTGGACCATTTTGAAAGTGTACCCTATCAGATAAAAATATGTTTAGAATTTAAAATCAGTTCATAAGTTGCGGAGATATGTGCAAACATTCGTAATTTTTTTTAGTTTTTTTTAAAAAAGCAATTTAATAAAATTTTATGGGATTATCTGCATAGAAAAAAAACTATATTTCTTTATAATACAAAAAAAAACATGTTTTTGAAATTGGTTCATAAATGACGGGGATACGCGCAAAAATAGATAAAATCAATTTTGTTATTTTGGTTTAAAAGAAAAACTACTGAACTAATTTTTCTGAAATATTATATGAGAGTTCCGGAAGAACACCCTAAAAGACGAAAAAAGTTCGTTCGGAGAAATAAAGTGTTTCACGTTTTCCTTCTCCTTCCTCTCCACCGCCATGATTCCCCAAGGAACATAAACAAACCGCTTTGTCTGTGTTTTTGTAATGTTTTTAATGTAGTATTTGTGTGGGAACATTGAAAATAGTTTTATTTTGCCCATTATGAGCGACCTAGAAGCTGCGGACAGTCAGACTGGTAAAGATAGTGCGGTAAATGCTAGAAAATTTGTTGACGAAGTGAAATTTACCACAGAGCTACGAAAGTTT
>JAOCPS010404856.1:0-12175 GCA_025505425.1 Graphium colonna | reverse complement strand
AGATTTTTATTTTTCAATTTCTTAAAGTGAACTTGAAACACCATTCCAAAGTTTGCTCTTAAAAATGGTTTTCTACGGCAGCCTTCATTTTATTTCCGTTTAAAAGTCTTCATATCCGTTTAAACCTTTTTTAAATTTGAAAACAGAAAAAAGTTAATGGGAACTAAATCCAGACTATAGGGTGATTGGTTAATTTCTGTGAGCTTCGTAATATTTAAGGCAGTCCTCGCGTCCTCGGTGTGAATGGGTGTGTTGTCTTGCAAAAACAGCATTCCACGCGCCATCTTGCCACGTCTCTTCTGTATCATTTACCTTACGTTTTTTTTTCACGTGGCAAAAATCCTTTATGGATTCCCTACCGCTTTATGGGTAAGTCTTGCTGACTTGGGTATATGGGAGTCTCAGTGAGACTAACTGGGGTACCCACTAAAAAACAGCATTCCTCACTATCCTTCCACAGGACGGCAGTTATCCCACATCTACCACCCTGGGCCTGCTATTTAAGAAGAAGGCCGCATGCGTAGGCCAGCCTCCTGCATTCTGGTCTTCGCCTGCGTATTTCCGGAGTGGATTACATCCTCGCAGAATGAAAGGAGGGCAATCTACAATCTCACATAGTCCTTTATAGCGCGGATCACAGCAGGTAGCGAGAAATGGCTCCTGACAATAGCAATCAGCTCTCGGCGACACCTTCGTAACCGCGGCGTACCATGTCACCACGACACCCCTGAGGTAAGCGCATCGCAGTACCCAATCATACCCCATGTTCCACAAGAGTGGCCCTAACACCGAACCCTGTGGATTTTCACACTTCTGCTCTGTGGTCCTGTAGCCGTCTTAGGTCGCGTGCTAGGTGCTCGACGATGCGGCGAGTGATTATTCGCTCGAAGAGCTTTCCGATGTCGTCGAGTAGAACTTACGGTCGATAGGCAGACAGTGGTGTTTTTGGACGCCCTTCCTTCTTAATGAGGACGAGTCTATCTATCTTTCAGCACTGTGTTATTGTGCCTCGAGCCAGACAAACGTTGAACTACGCCCTCAATCTGGATTCAAGAGCATCTTTCATGACCAGCACCAATGCTAGACGCGGGATGCCATCAGGACCCGGAGTAGTGTTTTTGGCTTTTATCTTCTGTAAAGCCGCATTAATCTCCCCCGCAGTCACCTCAGGGATATTTTGGCCTGGATCTGAGTCTTCCATGCTGGGACCATTATGGGCGACGTGTGGCTATCCCTCTACGGTAATATAATGCGGCCGCGGCAATCGCCAACACTACTGGAGGCTACAAACCTCAAGTCAATGGAGGGCCTAGGGGCGAAGTTTGTTCATCACCATTCTATAGGGCCGCCCCCACTGATCTCAGTACAGAGAAGTCATGAACTCTTCTCTTGCATTAGCACTGCGCGGCTTATGCCCACCTGCAACGTCATATTAGCGCTTCTGAAGGAGGCGTATAATTCCGCTTCCAAGTCCGCATCTCTGCGCCACCTTTTGCGGAATCTGGTATACTGTCGTCTACGCATTTCTGTATGTCCAGCATACCACCAGTAAACCAGCTGCTATTGAGGCCGATTCTTGGACGGGAACATCAATGCGTTACACACTTGAGTAATGGTGTCCCGGAACCGACCGGCCTCCTCCTCTACATCTACATTTGAGGGAGCTGAGAGCCACGATTGCATGATTGCTTTCAGACGCTCAAGGTCCAGGCTTGCAAGGCGTTACCTTGGGCTATCTCCCCCTCAGAATCTGGTTTGGGCCGGTCAATATCACGGGTGGTAAGGACATTAAACCGAATCCGAATATATCTATAATCGGATAATGTCTTCTCACCAACCACCACTTTCCAGCCGCGGACATGGTCCACCTAGGCAGAGCTAGCAAACGACACGTCTACTACCGAGCTGCCCTGTATCGGCGCACAAGTGTCTACCAAACCGCCATTGAGGACTGTCAGACCAACCTCCAGGAGCCATTCTTCAAACTCCCCACCACGTGCCAGGGGTTCCCGAATAACAGATGCATTCGGGAACCCCATGCCGATGACATAGCGTTGAGTTCCCCAGCTACAAGCACGATGTGGGACCTCAATTACCTGATCGGTGACCCCAGTTGGTTAAAACCAACTGGGGTCACTGATCGTTATAACCCTAGTAGCACTCAAAATCAGCCAGTGTTCTGTTAGGATAGAAAAATACACCGTTTAATAGACAAAATATTCTTTCGAAAACAAGGCAATAAAACTTGATCCTTGGGCAAGAATTTGTAATTTGTGATTAGCTACAAACACTTATGTTGAATTTATAGCCCGGCAAACTTAAAGTTCTTGTTTGCACGATTATTCCTAGTAGACTACTCATTTTATATTCAGGATATGGATAAAACTGAAAGAAGGACTGCTCCGTGCGCATTTTGAATGCATCATGATTTTGTGATATCCTCTAATTGAGAACGAAGACGCTTTATTATTAGGAATTAACTTCATTTCGCTTTGAAGAACAGTTTATCAAATTTGTAAGTAACGACAAGCTGAAATTTTACTTTCTTTTCCGGTATTTATTTAAAATATATGATAAAAATGTTATACCTATTATTGTTTTACTTAAAAAAAGTCAAGATAAATTGTCTTTTATTAGAATATGTTAGCACAAATCTAATAAAAATAACTTATGTTAGTATTTTTATCATTAATATTAGTTATTATTTACTTATTTATTACATTTAAACAATATTACATTTAAGCATGTATTTTAGGTAATTGACTATTAAAACAATAAATATATAATATCGATGCTAATAATAATTCATGTTCTTGGTATTTATCGTATACTTTGTATGTATGTAATATATTTTAATTCAATTTACTATTTTTCTGAAGTAACATAGAAATGAAAAAATAAAGATATATATATACAATTGTTAATTGACATTTAAAATATGATCTTTACCACCATACTCATAAACCACAATTTAAAAACGATTTCGTTGTTTTTATTATACAATGATGACTATTCAAAACACAAAAGCCGGTCCATTTATTTGGCATAGCGTAAACCAATTTTCGTTTCTATATGATCGATATAATATCGACGCTTACTTACTATTATAATACTTTCTTGATAATTTACTATCAGAAAAGCTGTTAAATTACTTCTATATGATCTAAGTGAATCCCGAAATGAATATTTGATCGTAAATTTCTCAACTCGAAAATCTTCTATGACTTGTAAAACGATTTCCAATAATAACCTGTTTGTTCATTCCAATAGTTATAAACAACGTCTGATTAGTTGTCGATAATGCAAACACATATTCAAATATAAATTAGGTGATATTGCAAATTTAAGTCAGGGTACGCATAATAATTGAGATTAAATTAAATAGAATTACGAACGCGTATCCACCAATGCAGCATTTGAACGCAATATTCTATTTTTTTTTCGTCTCTGCTGGCTGTGATATTTTGATAGAGTAAAGTACCTATTGTTCCGAATTCCCCAAACACTAGCACTATCTAAAAATTTTAAGCCAAAGGCACACAAAATCATAAGAAGAGATGCGACGTGTATATTCCTACTATACCTAAACCAAAGCGGAATAGTATTTAGACAATATAATATATACCACATATTTTATTCATTAACATTAAATGTTTTCTTAGTAACAATTTACCTTGAAATAAGCTTTTAGAAAAGAGATGTATATTTTATCAAGACCCAATTTTATCCTTCTCTTTCAAGAGTTTTGACAGAGACATTCCATTAGAGGGTTTACCTTCCTACAAAGCAACTACGGGCGCTGTGATCGTTCTTATTATTGACTTCCATCCTTCTGTGCATTATTTATGAGGTAGTCAGTGAAGTAAAAGGTCTAGTGATTTAATTTTACTTATAACTTTAATTTATAGTTGGAATGTATTTAAAACATTTACTGTTACTTTACTGTTTTTCTTTACTGTTTAATTTGACATGCGGTCATATTATAAATTATGTCATTAAATATTTTGGCCTTATGACACTTCACTTATTCCTTCGTATTTATTTACATTTGTTATGGGGTAATATTAAAATAAATTACTTTTAAGAAGCATTTGAGATTGTTCTTTTATGTTATAAAAACGCATTAAATTAGTGTTTAGTTTTATTTTTAAAGTAACCTTTAATATTCGAGGTAGTAGAGCATAACATCCTTGCACAGCTTTTGCTGCACTTCCACGGCCACCTTCGCCCAGGTGAGAACCACCACTCTTTATAAAGTGAACATAAAACTTAGTATGCATGACTTTTGGGTTTGCCGGATGGCCGTGTTTACCCTTTTAATTTCTCACTCCTTTCCCCTCCAAATCCTTAATCCCAACCCCATCTTATCCAATAAACTTGTTTTATCGAATTTCCCGGGTTGACAATGCACTCGTGACTCTCCGGATAGCGCGTGTGTCTATGAGCGACAGGATCGCTTGCCATAAGGAGAACCGTCTAATCGTTTGTCTTCTTTCCCATAAAAATATATACATTTTTACACAGAAAATATAGATTAATAATAAATTTTGTAATAAATTTTGTTTTAAATTGGAGGACCAAAAAATTTTAAGACCTATTTCATATAATTAATGTTGTGACTAGGGACAAGAGGGCTGGTTCTTTCCTCGCCGAAAGATAAAGTTTAACCGATGCATGTTAAGTATAAGCGAGAAAATGCAGCCAGCGTTCTTGGCACCATACCGCGAGGAGTAGGGCTATTTGATTATTGTAGTTAGATTAGTTATATTGCTCTGTAAATATTTTGTTGTTATTTATTGTACGAAATAAACTGATTTTACATCTTTAAATTGTAAAAAATCTACTGGTGTCTATTTTAATAAATCTAAACAAAATTATATTTAATCTTTACGGACCACGTAAATATTTTATTCGTTATGTCTTTCGCATTAAAGATTTACCTCGTGCAAAGTGCGAAAATTTTTTTGTTGTTTATGTTATTTGTAAAAGATGATAAGTTTAAAATTCTTTTGATATGTTATTACGTTAAAGTGTATTTATTTATACAACTACACTAAATAAAATACATTTTTTTTATTTGAGATAATAAAAAACGATCCCAAATTACTAGATTTTTGTCCAATCAATGAAATTCATTTATGGACTCTAAGTAAATTATTTTGGTATTCACGTTTTAAGCCCATTGCAAGATTTATTATTTTTTTTAAAGAAAATTTTCCTTACTTTAATATGATACTCCTTGGCAGTAAAACAAAGGACGTAGGAATAGATTGTACACTGTTATAAATAAAGATGAGGTATACGGTCTTAGTAAGGCAGTGGAGGAATATTTTCCGACACGTCGTATATTGTTATTTATTGCAATGGCTTACCTTCGTTCTCTCATATGAACGGTTAATCCTGTAGCCATAACGATCTCTAATAATTTTCCATTAAAGCCATCTCGTCTGTTATCTATTTTCATATGTAGTTTCAGTATTACTTTAAAAGAAATGAAAATATTGATATACAAGTTTTAGTATTGTGTAGTTGAAATATTTTGGGAATAAAAAAATTAAAGGGACAAAGTAAAATCATTCAAGTTAATTTTTACAGAGAAATTAAGTACATCGCTATATTAATAGTTTAGTTTTAAAAAGCTAAACATAAATCGTAATAATTATTATATCTCATTACAGAACAATCAAAATCGCCTAATCAATTACTACTTTCTACACACATGTTCTTATCTTAAAATTTATTAGCTTAGGGCTAACATTCTAACTTTAAGGTAGTCTCATAAAGTACAGACGTTTGCACAAAGGCGTTGAACTCTTGGCACAGAGTGCATCTACAAGTTGATAAAGTTAATTTGAAACGTGCTGCACTTGGAAATCTAATGGCTGAACATTATTCTTATTCACAGGCACATTGACAGCACACACAAATTACTGGCCAGCGAAGACTAATGACAAGATATTACTTGCCTGTTCGTAGCTGAAGTTCTAATGGAAACTTTAGTTGAGTGCATACATTTTATAACGTTTAACTGGCCTGTTTTGTGTTTTGTGAAGGTATTTGTGTAATAATTGTTCTACCTTACATCAACATTGAAAATGATTAATGCTTCTTGTATTTTTAGGAAATTATTCAGATGGTCGTTTAGCTAGCAAAGATAGTTTTATCAAATCAAAAAATTGTTAATTATTTTCACAGAAAAAAGTTAAACCAACTCCAAATGCCTAAGATGTGAACGTTTGTGAGAAACAATGTTTCAGTTATTTTGATTTATAAAGGAAACCATTAAACTTTTTTTTTCAATTGCTCTTACATGTTTAACCGTTCAAGCCACTGACAAGACAACTGTCAAAAGGAAATTTCCGGAAAGAAATCGAATAACAAAGACTCTTTTAACGAATCAGGATTATGAAATTTTCTTTTACATCCAATTTTATTCTTAGGTAAATGTTTGCATATACAAAAACAAACGACTTTATAGTTACCTATTTATTTTTTTTACTAAAACGTGAAATTTTAATCGTATAATTTTAGTATGCTTTGTACATATTATTTTATGATAAACAAATTTAATTTATCTCAAATAATATTTAGCATTTGGGTTTCAAACATGAGATGAGATGAAAGATGCGTTGCAGGCGTTACCTTGAGTCCAGTATTGGTGGTATTCTAACAACTTTAACCTGGCAGTTGAAGAGGATTACAGAAATTTTATGTCGCTGGAGACGTTAGTGTACTTTGAAACCGGGGTCCTTATCGAGTGTATCGTTAGAGCTCCGGCAATAATATATAAGTCTTAACAGCAGTAATGATGTTTGTATAATGTAGTGCAATACATTAGAGTTTTTATTGTTGATATTATTTCTTGGTATCGATATTTCAGTGCACTGAATCCTATTACTAAAACGGTACCCTATTACTAAAACTATATTTCATGGTTCGTTATAGGTACACTGTTAAAATTTTCACAGATTATGTATTCTGTTATCGGTAAATGATAAAATAAAAAATTCCGGATATACGAGAAACGAATAATAGTACAGAACACTTCATAGGCGAATCCCAGTCGCATTTAACCGGCTTTTCACGCAATTTCTTTCTACCACGAGGTATTTCTATTTCTTTAATAAGGTCTTAACTCAGCCGGTGATAAAACTTTATAGTCAGCTCCACCGCATATCCAAAACCTAATGGCAACAATAAAAAGGCTGGATTACACTTAAGAATATTTATTTTATCTATAACGTTTTTTTTATGTTCGACCGTGTTTACTTAAAAAAATAGCGTTTCGGCTTTTATGCAAATGCTATAAAGTGTGTTCTTTACACTGTTAAATGTTATTAAAAGTATGCTTTTAAAAAGATTTTGTTATAATTTACGTTTTTTATTACATTTTGGTCTGTACGACTAGAGCTATAGAGTTGTAATTTTTTCCCCTTTTTTTTTAAATTTCATTATATTTTATCCACGATTTCAAGTTAGTTACGGTATTTATGAATAATTTATTCAAATGTTTAGTTAACCCTATTTTTTTTCCTAAAATGACGGAACACGTCATTTTAAAAATGTTACCCTTCTATTTTATAAAACATTATAAAAAAGTCATAAATAGTGAAGTTTGACAGTTTTACATCAGGTTTAACTGTATTTTGAAACATGATAAATAAACAAAGGAAAGGTATTTTCTCTCCAAACTTGAGGTACAGATTAAATATTATATTAGGGAAATGAACTGCTATCCAAAATTGTTCCTCCATCCATATTTTAATAACCAGAACAACCTGTTCTTGATTTCTTTCTAATATATTTTATGTTATATTAGATGTAGATATCATATATTCAGATTCATATGAGCATATTCATAATTTCTCGAGTAGCCCATAAGATGTGATCTTGGAAATAAGCCCTTTGCTCCATATCCGATCGAAGGCCATCACTACATCAAAGCTTACTGCTATAGCCACCCCCTTGCTCTCAATTGATTTTGCCCATCAAAAGGTACACGAGTAGATCACCAGCTGACCGACAATTGCGAAAACCATATTACTAGTCGTTGATCAATTGATAATTTCGAGGTAGCAGAGTATTTTCCTGTTTATAATTGACATCATTATTGGAGAAAATGGCAATCGGAATACGATTACTTTATTCCGACTAATCAAATATTTTGCACATCGGGTTTTCATCACACCCACTTGATTTATGAACATCAAAGGAGAAGAGCGCTTTACGCACTGCACTAAGGTAAAAGCGTATTTAAGACATTGAGTGCTCGCACGGCGAGATGGTAGCCGGTGTGCTTAAAGTCGAGTTTGACCAACATTATTTTATATGTTTTAATTACATAAATAATATTACAAGCCAAAAAAAATAATAAAAAAAAATCTAGGAAGTTTTTAGTCTTTTACGAAATTATTTTGAGGAAAAGGACGTAGTAAACTATCGTGACACTTGTCATACCGAATATCCTACCGAATATATAAAGGAAGTTTTATAGTATAATTAAATTAGTTGATGGTCTCCTAGTAATTACTGCTAAGGTGATTTCATACGAATATTTTTGGTGTGTGCTTAAGTCCTCAGGTTTTATTGTTGGTAGTTGACCTGGTATTGACTCAAATTGAACTACAGCTTGCATTTTACACTTATCCAGCAATTCACCAATAAGATCATTGTACGTCGATGGACCAGAAGTTATTCCATCCATTTATTCAAACAAATGCTTCAAAGGCAATTCATTTAAATGCAGCAAATGCATGCAAATTATCCATTGCAAAGGTCTTTTTTACCAATTAGTAACATTAATTGGTAGGCAGATGATGGTACTGTTCAGACCTTGTATATCAATTTTTTATTTTTCTTAGGATCGCGTAGATGAGTGCCAGGACAAAATTATGTTTGAGGTCGAGGTATTGCTCAGCAAAATCTAAGATAGAAATCGACTAACTTTAGCACAATTTAACCCACAGAATATACAAATATGTACATTTACTGCTGAAGCAAATCCATTTTCGTATCTCCTTGGTTTGTAATCACTTCCCTGATAGCCACACCATTGATCGAAATTATTGACGTAGACGTACCGTGTGACGTGTATTTTCGTGGCATTTGGAAGGCAAAGTCAAGTAAACTTTGAAAATGCTTGGCGTTCTTAACAGAAAGGCAGTATTTTTATTTATCCTATTTTATACAGGCGAACTTACTTTTTATTCAATAAAACGTTAGTTCGCCCACTTATGGAATACTTCTCTCATCATTGGGCTGGGGTACCTCAATACAAGCTCATTCCACTTGACCGCATTTGACGTCGATTTGATCCAAAAATGGAAAAATATCGAAATATCGTATTAACCAAAGAGAGTGTTCCGAAACTGGACTACCCCAGATAATGTTAAAGTGCAATGAATGTATATAAAAGTAGTTTAAAGAAAATCATATTTACTCCCTCCAATAATTTTCTCAGTTTTCATAAACTCAATCACATCATGTATCGACTTCACGTACCATTTGTATGCAGATGATCTGCAAATTTACATACAGACGGATATTGGTGATATCCCAAATGCAATTTCTCGATTCAATTTCAATATAAATTCTATTTATGAATGGTCAACGCGTTTTGGAGTATCGTTCAATAAAAAAATGTCAAGAAATGGTGGTAGGAAATTTGCGTGTGATTGATAAAATTGATTTCGCCAGTATGCCTGCCGTTAGGTATAATAACGAAGTTATTCCATGATCTAACTCTTTAAGCAATTTGGGTCTATTTATAGACATTGAAATGAGCCTGAAAGTACAGATCACCGAAGTTAGCCGTAAAGTCTATGCAAAATTACATACTCAATTTTCTGCCTTTTAAAACCAAGCTCATGCTAGTGCAATCCCGTATATTACAAATAATTGATAATGTAGATGCTTGCTAGCCAGATTTAAAATAAGAACTTCTAAACAAGCTGGAGCGCCACCAAAATAGTTGTATCAGGTATATTTTCCGTCTCCGAAAATATGTACACTCAGTACCGTTGTCGTCTGAAATGGCTTACGGTTAAACAAAGGCGCTCTCTAGAATTCGGCTTTACATTTTTTGTCATAAATTTCATAATGTTATAAATGGCAAACAATTTTTAATTTGCTCAAACTGTAACAAGAAGTTTGATATAAACTGCAGCAATGTTTCATTTAAATGATTTATTTTAATGACATCTAAAGATAAAAATAATTGGAAATGCAGGCACTGTTATGGGCCTAATTCGGCAAAAAAAAAACCTTCCCATTACATACAAGAGTTAATTACTCCAAAACAAAATACCAGTTTAAGGGGAAAATATAGTGTAAATATACCCACAGAAAACTCATTTGATACATTGTCATCCGACGATGAGAGTTCCGGCAACTCGTGTAATCGCGATACAAGTGATTTCAATAGAAGCTGGCCAGATATTGGAATAAATTATACAGAGCAAATTGAAATAATTCAAGGAGAAGATAAAAGTATTAAAGAAAAGCTAGACGAAATAGAAAATATTCTGTCTGAAAATTTTGCATTAAAAACAAGATCTTTGAATATGAATTAAAAGTTGCACACCTCACAAACATATGCAAACTGACGCCGATCTCAAAGCATTCTCTGTAAAAAGGGACGTTGAATAAAGATAAAAGAAGATCAATTCAAAGCAAAAGACTAGATTTTTCTATTGATGACAGAAAGGATTCTGGTGAATTTATAACCCAACTTTCAACAAAAGACTTAAACAAAAAAGTTAATACAACTGGTAAGCAAGTACTCAGCCCAAAAATGTCAGTTCTTCCTGTTGACCTCAGTGATACCAGTAATATTCAATCGAACAGCACGGATATTCAAAATGACTTGAAGAAAACCAAACCATACATATTATGGGTGATGAACAGCTTCTTGGTTTGTCAGCAGCACTGGTTAAAACAAGAAACGGAAAGTGGAAAAATATATTTCTACCTAATGGATTTACTATGAGTGGATCAAGTAGTTCGAATATTTTGCACTATTTAAGGCAATCGAACACAGTAACAAGCTTAGCCGATAATAATCCTATTATCTTTCAAGAGAACTTTTATTTGATACTTAATTTACTTAATAAATCGAAAATTGACATTGTACTAGTTAACTTGAATCGTTATATTGACGAGTATAAATTAAATTACAATACGACACTCTGGTCTAGTTATATAAAAAAATTGCACATTTTTGACATTTAGTAATTAAAGTTTAAGTAAGAGATCCTATTTAAATAATATATGTAACAAAATCAACCACGACATTGATACAATTGACTATAAGTTAGAAGTTTTGACATTTAAAATATAATAAAACACACAAAACGACTTAATCTATTAAAATCAGTCTCAGACACATTTCAAGGAAAAAAAGGTTACGAAAGGTAGAAAACCATATTATTTAAGGAAAAATGATAAGAAAAACGGTCTAATAAATAATAGTGTCTTACAACCTGACGTATCGCAAGAACCAATAATACTGAAAAAAGGCACTGTCCCATATTATTTTAGCAAAATTGATTTAAAATACAAAATAAGTATTAAAAAAAATTAACTTGTTTTGTTTCCCACTACAAAAATAATTTCACATTCATGCACCAAAATATTCAGAATACTCTTTTTTTGAACGTAGTCCACGTTCAAAAAATATTAATCTCAATTACGCTTTCAAACTTACACAAAGAACTAAACCCAGATGTTTTGTGTTTTACGGAGACATTTGTTAAAATAGGTGAAGAAAATAATCTAGTCATAAAAAACTATGAAACTGCATCTTATTATACACGGAAAAAAAAGAGGTGGCTCGTGTATATCGGTAAAAAAAGGTTTTTCGTATACAAAAATGAAATCATTTGACAATATAGTAAGTCCTGTATCATTTGTGTGTACAGAACCTCTTCGAATTTAAAGGATGACATAACTAGTTTTTTAAACTTTAAATAAACACTTGTATGTACCAGATGTATGTATACCTTCATTATAAAATCCGCCTGGGAGATGTAAATTTACAATTAGAATTTTATACAATTCTATAAGACTGTTTAATTAGCAATATTCCGCGAAAAAATCCCCTAACAACCTACAAGCAAATATATGAGCGCACGCATAAGCATGCGTTAGGCACCTCCCTCCCTTCCCACACTGCTTG